>JANEYF010000504.1:0-33660 GCA_029963845.1 Rhamnusium bicolor
TTCTACAGTTGAAAATAATGCAAATAGATAAAGAGGTATCAAATTCCATACGTAAGCATAAATGTGTAATTATACAACGTGTAACTCGCACTACGAAATGTCATGTCAAGTATAGTATACTATAATTTCTTATAGTGTAAGAAAGTATTAAAGCAGAAAACTCATCAGTCGTTAATAAAAATGTTTTGATTTAATAATAATAATAATATTTTCACAATTGACCTACAGTATGTCCCTCATAATATAATGTAATTCGAATCTCGTTATTTCAAGTATTTTCAAGTTTTAAAAGTTTTTGCAATTCAGTTTTAACACTCTGAAAATTGATAACGTTATCGGAAAATAATGAAGCCTAACGTTTTCAGGCTCACCATTTGCCGCCACTGGTCGAGTAAGGTCGTGTCAAACATTATTATTAGGCGTGGGAAAAGTTTATAGTGTTTTATTATAATTATTTCGTATACCAGCAAATAAAAAACCATGTGCCTCAGTGTTGTGCAGTGTTGTCCATTTTGTTCGGAAACAAAAGGCGGACATATGCTTCCGAGAGACAAAACTCGCCTAAAACAATGGTTGATAGAGATAACTTTACTCCTTCGAAACATTCGTGTGTTTGTAAGAAACATTTTAATCACCACGAGAGGTGCTAGTGTACGGAAAGGTCAATGTCACTGAACGTTAATTTTTACTATAGCTTCTTTTTTTTAATAAAAATTAGCTGAAAAACAATTAACACAAGGATGGCAGAAGGGGAAAGTGGTAATTTACTTGCTCAGTAGGAAAATTATTGTACTTATCAGAAGTGTCTTATGTCATTAAAGTTAGGTTATATCAAGAATGATTATGATGAAAACAGTGAAATGTACATGATTATTACTCACGATTTTCTGTGGTAGACTCCTTTGGCAACGCATAATCGTCAGGATTAAAATATTTCTTACAAACATACGAATGTTTCGAAGGAGTAAAGTTATCTCTATCAACCACTGTTTTAGGCGAGTTTTATCTTTCGGAAGCATATGTCCGTCTTCAGTTTCCTAACAAAATGGAACTGCACAACACTGAAGCACAAATTAACAAGATTTTTTTTTGCTGGTGTACGAAATAATTATAATAAAACACTATAAACTTTTCCCGCACCTAACAATAACTTTTGACTCGACCTTACTCGACCAGTGGCGCACACTAGTGAGCCTGAAAACGTTAGCTCTCATTAAATGAAAATTGAATAAGATTTACAGTAAATAACTACTCAGCGGACAAAAGCCCCGACCTATGTTGAATTAAACTTGTTAGTATTCTTTGGTAGCTAAGATCTTTTGTCAATTTCACACTAGACATCGACCAGTTTCGAAATTGTTGTATTCTTGTCAGTATGCCATAAGTAATGGAAAACACAAATAATAATAGCAAACCAGGCTAGCATAAAGCAGACTAAGCAAGACAGACAAAGCGAGTGATAAGTGTATCCCTCTGGTGGTCAGCGCTACTATCCGTCAGACATTACTTTTATCTTAGTGACTGAATAAGATTTACGGGATACAACCACTCAGGGGACAAAAGCCCTGATCTGCGTCGGGGCTTATTCAGATTATAGTTTAGCCCACCAGGGTTAGAGGTCGAAGCTTTTGGTACCTGCTTTGCAGGTCGCTATCAGTCGGTCCACCTCCCAACTGTTGTGTTCGCTAAACGTGCTCAATGTCAAGTGGTTCTATTCGTAGAAAATTTTGCTTTCCATCAATTTTCGCACATAACTAACGAATAACTGAATGCTTTAATCTTACTCGAGTATAACCGGGTAGATTAAGTGAGCAAGTCCCAGGCAGAAGTTGCAAGGTTATTGCGGAAAATGTTGTGCTTAAAGTCAATTTTTCAATAAGCAGTGAACGCATATATGAATAAAAACCAGTAAACGTAAACTGATATCATCTTAATAGACCAGACAATAGTAGTTTTTTATTTGCACTACAGATCAGGTCATTTATGATCTAGTTCAGTTATTCTCATCTCTGATTGGTTTAGAAAATTTCTTTTAAAATGACAAACCAATCAAAAACAAAAATTAACTGAACTGACCTGAAACATAATGCAAATAAAAAACTATAGGTGCTTTCTTTCGAGTTATGAAATCGGATTATGATCAGAAAGGAACTAATGGAAATTAAATATTTGTAAGATATTTAATTTCTATTGGCTGTTTTACGGATCAGAAAGCGTTTTGATTCCATGATCAGTGTCGAAAGAAAACGGCTCGAGTTGTACTTAAAGTTACTCGCGAAAACAAGCCTAAAATAAAGGCGCCAAAGTTGTAGAACAGTAGAACAACAAATACTAAATATAAATTTTTCTCACATGGTTTGTTTCTGGTTTGTTGTTTTTTTTCACAAAATTTTAAATAAAACCGAAAAAATGGCTACTATTATCGAGATCCCTCTACGGGACACTGATGAAGTGAGTATTTTTATTAATATTTTCTAAAACAACTAAAACATAACCTAAATATGTGTAATTAATTTTAGGTGATTGAGCTTTATTCCGACCAGTTACCCGATGGAGATGAGGTTCTTGGTATATTACGACAAGAGAAGACGCATTTATCAATTTGGGTGAATTTAGCTGTATGTTAAATAATATATAAAATTCGAAATATTTCTAACTATAAAGCATATTTTTCAGCTTGAGTACTATAAACAGGGAAAAATTCAAGATTTTATTAAAGTACTAGAAACTTCTCGAAATGATGCTAATATTAATTATAGAGATTATGAAAAAGATCAGATGCGAGCTCTTGATATGCTTGCAGCATATTATGTACAGCAAGCTAATCGAGAGAAAAATAAGGATAAAAAAAGAGATCTTTTCACAAAGGCTACACTTTTATACACCACTGCCGATAAAATTATTATGTATGACCAGGTAAGTAATATTTTCACAGATTGAAAAAAATCTTTTGGTTAAATCTGTGTAATAAAATCACCTGCATTTTTTAAAACTGAAATTTGGTTATATTCCAAATATGAGATTTAAAGTAAAATTTCTAGAAAATTGACTATTATCTAGATTTACAAAGAGAATTGTGAAGAACAATTTTTTTTTTGTCAATTTTCAGTGTAGAATTTTATTTACTTTTCCTTTAAGAAACCTTACATTGAAGAAAATATTAAAATAATGGTTCTTCTTTCAGGGGCAGTAGCTCCCTTAGAACTCATGTTTGGACAGTTTTTCTCTGGCAGTGAATCACCCAGTGTATTAAAAAAGTTTTTTTTAAGACATTAAAGAGTGTATTTAGAGTATCAGTTTTATTACAGTACACAAATGTAACTGTGGATAATTATTTGTTAGATGTAAAATCATAATCGTTGGATGTGCTGACTTTTTAATTCCTGAATTGAATTACTGGAGTTGTATAAATGATATTCATATTTGAAAGCTACTGTTCGAATGAATAGAGCATGGGCGATACAATCTAGCCAACCAAACTCTCTTGAGTTTACAAAATTATTTTTTGTCGAGTTCATTTAATAGTAGGGCATCCGGGTAGCTTCTTTGGCCACCATTTAACCCTTTCATTGCGGCAGCAGATTCAACCCGACTATACTGCCGTACGGCTGCGGACACGCTATGCGTGTTCGAACGTTTCCCGCATTGTACCGAGAGCGAATTAATACGGTTCCCGCATTATTTCTACGATACCATAAGCCATAAGATACGCAAATTCTTGACAGGTAAGTAGGTGTTTTGTAAACAATAAGTTAAAATCACGTTATTCACATAAAAAATGTATATTCATATAAACAAAAGATAAAATATTTTCATAAATAAAAAATTAAAATCCCATCATCATCTAGCGCTGGGGTTAAAATTATTGTAATAAACTAAAGTTAGATATCCTATGAACATAATATAATGTGCGTAATCGTCTGTTTCTCGCAATTAACCATGACTCCGGCCTCGCGTACATATCCGGTTCCCGCATAGTGATCACGAAATTTTCTGCGGATTTATACGGTTCACGCAATGAAAGGGTTAATGGACATCTCAGAACTGATACTTCTAGGTACTACCTGAACATTCTTTATTTTGTTTGTAGAACCACTTACTGGGAAGAGCATACTTTTGCCTCTTGGAAGGTGATAAAATGGAACAAGCTGATGCACAGTTTAATTTTGTGTTGAACCAATCGCCAAATAATATACCTTCTTTGTTAGGTAAAGCTTGTATCGCCTACAATAAAAAAGACTTTAGAGCCGCATTAGCGTTTTATAAGAAAGCTTTAAGAACTAATCCAAACTGTCCAGCATCAGTAAGATTAGGTGAGTAATGCTTTTTTGGATATAAATTTTAAATAAATATTTTTTTCTAATTATATTTTAATGATTCTGTTATCTTAGGTATGGGTCATTGTTTTATAAAGCTGAATAATCCAGAAAAAGCAAAATTAGCTTTCGAAAGAGCTTTAGAACTAGATCCTAAATGTGTTGGGGCCCTTGTGGGATTAGCAATATTAAAGTTAAATTTGCAGCAGCCAGACTATATTCGTACAGGAGTACAAATGTTATCCAAAGCATACACAATAGATTCTTCAGATCCTATGGTTTTGAATCATCTAGCTAATCATTTTTTCTTTAAAAAGGTAAAAATTATAGATATTCTTTTCTTAGTTCTTTCCATTATTTTTTAAAAATAAAAATGTACGTGGTAGGATGAACCTCCGCACCAGTTTTTAAATAACTTACTTTTGTTTGTCAACTGAAATTCTTTAGGAGTATTATGAGAAATGTTAAATCGTGTCTAAAAATAAAATATTGTTGAACTTCTATAACTCGAACTTTTACATCTCAAAATTCTCTGTAACCCGAATATGTTTGTGCCCTTGATATATACTTTGTTTTAGCGTATTTTCATTAACTGAAATTTTCTCTAACTCGAATAGTCTCGAAGGGGATTTAGGAGATTCGAGTTAAAGAAGTTCGACTTTATCCCTATTTATGCACTATGAAAAATGCTGAAATTTCAGTAAATTATTTAACATTAGGCTGAAGGACTTCGGTCAATGGCCATTTGGTTTTGTACTCAATAAAGAACTTTTATTATTATTATTATTATTATTATTTACCATCATTTGTCATTTTTTGTTAGGATTATAGTAAAGTTCAACACTTGGCTTTGCATGCTTTCCACAATACTGAAAATGAAGCAATGCGAGCAGAAAGCTGCTATCAGTTAGCGAGAGCGTTTCAAGTTCAAGGAGACTATGACCAAGCTTTCCAATATTATTACCAGGCCACACAGTTTTCGCCTGCTTCTTTTGTTTTACCCCATTTCGGACTAGGACAAATGTATATTTATCGAGGTGATATAGAAAATGTAAGTTTTATAAAAAGTTAAAAATGGAATGAAATTTTAATTAACATAATGTAAAATTTAAAATGGTATGATTCAGTTTTTACATTACAGAATGTCCAATTTTTGAAAAAAGAAAAATTCTTATATACTTCATTCCCGTTGAACACTAGTTTTGAGTAAAATGTCCATTTGTCTTGTGATATTGGTGTACAAAGTGACACTATTTCACATTTTCCTGTATCTGATGTTATTACTTATTCAGAGATTTTTTGGTTTATTATTAATATCAGTATGGATTCTATGAATAGCGTTAATCACCCCAAAATATTTAAAATTAAACACCACCATTAAATACCATCCTTTGTATCCCTGAAGGAAGGTATCTCAAGATACCTTGTGTGGTAGAGGGCTACACATTTAGAGACAATGGACACACACCCAGTGTCCGAGTATACTAGGATTCATTTCTGGTTTAGAAAAAATCCTAGCTCCACAACCGGGGATCCAACCTGGGACTCCAGGGTGAGAGGCAATTTAATTTAATTCAAAATAATTCTATTTAAATTAAAATAAAGAATATTGTATATTGTCCTCTTGGGACAACCAGTCCGTTGCCAAGCCAGCATTCCTGCATATGAAGCCGACGGAGTAATTATTGGGTCAGGCAAAGTGGGGCCGGTTCGGGCGTAGAACTAAAAAATCATTTATAACAATACAACCTCTAAAAGAAAATATTTTAAATTGTATAATTTTAACAAGAATGAGAAAATCAATGATGTATTCAAAAGCATATGCCATTGATACAAAAACTTTAAAACAATGCAAAAAAATAAAATATATAAAATGTAAAAGGTTATGTATAAAAATTTAGAATTTTGATAATGCTATGACAAGCCAAGTACTGCAGTAAAGAACTCGCCTTTATATAATACTGAACTGGGGAGCGGGAACGTCCAACTCTGCTTATTTTTGGTTATTTGATAATTTCATGTTTTATTCGAAATGGCGCGTTATACTCCCCAATTTATGTAATATTGGCTGTTAGTGGACAATCAGAGAGTTTAAATTCATAAAAATTTTGTGCAGTATCTCTGATGTAATCCACTATGGGTACAATGTCGTTGCAAAGTTGTAATTAGGGTGAGGCAAGTGTCCTGACCACTCAACCACAAAGCCATACATGTGATGAAAAGTAAAAGATTTTTTCAAATATTGTAAATTTCTTTATGTTGTCACTGTATACCAATATCTCAAAAAAGTAAGGCCTATGGAGATTTTTTATTCGAAATTCGTGTTTACTTTCGTAATGTAAAAAATTACCAACAGCTCGTAGGTGATCAAAGTTTAGTAACTTATGTTTACTCTTTGTGGAATTATTATTTTTAGGCTGCCCAGTGTTTTGAGAAAGTCCTAAAAGCCCAGCCTGGAAACTACGAAACAATGAAAATATTAGGAGCTCTATATGCCGGTTCTTCTTCACAGTCTAAAAGAGACATAGCTAAGGTCCATTTGAAGAAAGTTACGGATCAATTTCCAGATGATATTGAGGCTTGGATCGAGCTGGCGCAAATCTTAGAGCAATCTGACTTACAAGCATCTCTAAGTGCATATGAAACGGCCATGCAACTTTTGAGAAAAAATGTGCAATCAGAAATTCCTGTTGAAATTTTGAATAATGTTGGTGCCTTACAATATAGGTACGCAAAATTAAAGTGAAAGTTTCCCTCATGTATAAAAATGCCCATAAGAGATGTGCAGTTTTCGATAAATTACACTGAACATTCCACACTGAAAATTCAATAGCGAAAATTTAATTGTGATGCATTTTTTATTACATTTAATTTCTAAATCAGATATGTCATGCTTAAACACAAATGTTTAGAGTCATTACCAGTGCCGGTCCTAGCCTTTGATCAGGGTAGAGCGAGATTGTTTTTCGGCGCCCTTTGGTCGACGCTTTCACATCATGTTAATTCTACTTCGGTTTTATGTTAAATAAATAATAATTCCAAAATTTTCAAAAATCAACTTTTATTGCAAATATCAACACTTATTGAATTTAAATTAAATTAAGTAGCTCTAATTAGTCTACTTCTGCTTCTTTAGTACTCAGAAAGATTTTACTGCTATATAATTAAATTATTATTTGGTGTTAATTTCAATCAGTCACTATATAATAAAATCTGTTACCTATGTAGGTATTTCAATAACATCATTAAAAGAACACATAATATTATATTTCGTTATATCGATCTAGATTAAAATTAAATTATTTTTCGCGTTTGGCTTTTTGGCGTCCCTTGCCATCTGGCGCCTAGAGCGACCGCTCCTCTCATTCAACCCCAGGGCCGGCGCTGGTCATTACATTATAATTTACAGTAACTGTACTACTAAGTAATTACTAGGGCTGTCAAAAATGTTCCGTGGGACAGTGGCGTACGCAAAATTAACTAATACGAGAAACAATAAACTGTTACAATTTATAACAATGTATGTAAAACTTACCCTCTTAACTAGCTTGCTTATCACAAACTGGAGAAGACGTGTAGCCATTTTGCAGCATCAGGTATGTTTCTATGATTGTCTCTATGAGTGATGTTCGCTTTGGTAAAAATATATTCTTATATTTTGAAAACGACCGTTCGACATCTACTGATGTAATACACGCATACGTAAAATAGTCTTTGAACGCACTTAACGGATCGGGGGCTGCACCATCACATATTTGTCTTAACCGGTGTCTTCATTTAACACATTTGCGAACTTTTCTTTAACGCGCTCATTTGTTGCGTCACCTATAGCGTGTAGCAGTAGATTTACTTGATCTACTATTTGCAGTGACTCCGCTAACGACAACGCACTGTTTTCTAATTTTTTTATGCTTACATGTAATGGTTTATAGTTCTCCGCAATATTTTTAAAGCTGTTTCAATGGAAATATCTTCAAATTTTTTCTGGCTTTCCTTAATAGCTGCAGCCTCATCTGGATTGAATTATAGTATCACAGCTTTTATTGGTTGGAAATATTCAGCATAATAAAAAGCTGCCTACAACCATGCTCCCCAACGTGTAAGAATCGGTGTGGTGGTTCAAGAATACCGGGACACTTGCTATGAAATGCATGGAGACGTTTAGGAGATTTAAGAAACACTTTTTTTGTACTTGCTGTTAATGCATCCACCTCTGGAAAACCTTTTCGAATAGTTTCTGTCACAAGATATAAAGCATGCACTTTACACGTAACATGTATAAACGTACAACCTTGCTCTTGCAAAGAACGGCCTACCGAACGCATTGTCACGGCGCCATCAGTCACAAACATCAACACTTGGCTTTTTGACAGTTCAAATGTTTCTAACGTCTCCAGTACCACCCTGGTAATTGTTTCCCTAGTACACTGACTTAGTCTTTTGCTAGCTAGTAACAGTGGAACTGTCGGTTTAAGAGGGTCCAGTACTTTCGTACTATAACATTTAAAATAGATTTTTTTTTACAATCTGTTGTCTCATCAACAGATAACCACAGCCGTGTATTTTTTAATTCACATTTCATCTTATTTACCATGTCTACGTGTACAGTTGGTAGATAGTTACATGCGACTTGGTTAATTTCACCTGGACATTGTATTTATTCCAGAACTCTCGAAATGGTTGTTTATCGAGTATGTGCAGCGGAACATCACAGGTAATCAGCATTAATAGTAAATCAAACATATTTATTATTAAATTAATATCAACAATACAGTACAACAAATAAAATAAAAACACAAAAACAATATGCAATATGCCCAAGTGACTTAACGTGTACACAACTCGAAAGCTAATATTAGGCTGGACTGGAAAAAGAGTTTCGCGGTCAAGGTGAATGTCGGCGACAGTAAGTACATCTGTACTCTACGACCATGATACACAGAAATGATTTGCAGCTTTAGTAATTACAATAAAAGAAAAAAAAAAGGAAACCCTAAAAAGTAATGTGCATCTTTTTTATTTCGGAAATTTTCTACCGAATACCATTCGTGCATAAAAATTGACCAGAGAATTCTGGAAAAACGTATTGCTTATAGAAAACCGCATTCGTTTATTATCATCATTTCAAAAAATAGCCCACCTCCTTTGGAATCGGACTATTTTAACTTTGATTCAACGAAGAAACACACTTTTTTCAGAATTTTTGGTAATTTTTATGCACTTATGATATTACAACCGTTAAGAGCAGTAACTTTTTTTGTATTTTAGCAATCTCTTTTTATATTTGGTACAATATGACCAAAATAGTATAAAGTATGTGAATTTTTAAAAAAATGTTGATGGTCTTCTTTTTGAGAAAAACAATTCCAAAAATTCTGGCCTTTTTTTTTGCGACTGGATGAAAAAACTGTGTTTAATTTAAAACCAAAAAAAAAGGTTCTTTACTGTGGTAAAATAAGTATGTATGCAAACTTTTTTGACAGTTCCAAGATATTATCGTTTGAAATTTAGCTTTATAATAAGTAAATTGACACAAAGTTTTAATTTTTAAATTGTTGGTTTTCAGAATCCACTTGTTAAAAAATTAAATTTTAGATATTTATTATGATGGTCTCAATATGTATACCAAATATAATCGAAATCCTCTTGCTTGATTTGATATGGAATGACAAAATTTCATTAAAATTTAAAATATTTTTTTGCGTTTACTCAAATTCAGATCTGGGTAAGTTATTTCAAGTTATTATCACCTTTTAAAGGTACTTTTGTAAAAAATGGATTACATTCTGACTTTATCTTACAGTTAAAAATGTAATCTTTTTCTTCTAGATTGAATAACCTTGTTGAAGCGAAGAAAAATATTGAACTAGCCTTAAATCGTTCCAAAGCAGAAGCTGCACAGGATCCTCAATACTATAACTCGGTGTCAGTTACCATGACTTACAATTTAGCTCGCCTAAATGAAGCTTTGTGTCTTTTTGATAAATCTGAGAAATTGTATAAAGACATATTAAAGCAGCATCCAAATTATGTAGATTGCTATTTGAGGTTAGGTTGTATGGCAAGAGACAAAGGCCATATCTACGAGGCATCAGATTGGTATAAAGAGGCCTTGATGATAGATAAAGAACATCCAGATGCCTGGTCTTTAATGGGAAACCTTCATTTGGCGAAGCAGGAGTGGGGTCCTGGACAGAAGAAGTTTGAACGAATTTTAAAGGTTGGTAAAAGAAGTTTTATCATATGATGCTGTTGGCAGTCACTCACTCATGGTCACCATGACCGGTTAGGTCACGATGAAGTTGACTGGTCAAATTGCAAACGTGTCGAGGGCGATCACGGACATGGCCAACTTGTCCAAGTTGTCCAAAATTTTAAATGTCGTGCCATTTCTCTTGAAATTTTAATTATGACACTTGACAATTGATGTGTCAATCACCTGTTTTTGGACAAAGAAATTGAAATAACTTCCTCAGTAATAAGAGAGATCACTAGATTTTTTCTTTTTGTCTAAAAAATGCTAAAAGTTGGCAAAGTTGAGCTTTCTTTGAAAAAAAAAAAACAATTGGTGTTAAAAAAATATGCACAATGTGGAATGAGGTATTAAACCCAAGTAACATTTTAAGGAATATTTTCGCAAACGTTTCTAACAAACTGTGCCTGTTACCATGTCCAAAATGGGAGCTGTTTCTGACATGTTGCGATAAATTTTCAATACATAATTTCATATGGTTATACAGTACATGTTTCTATTGTGGTGTCACTGGGCGCTTCTTTGCTGAGTTCAAAAATAAAGATTGCTGGTTTGTACACAGTTTCGCAAATATATCGAGACTTTATTTTGTATTGATTAATGTTTTTACAACTAACATTGTTGGAAACGGAATGTGTGCAGTATGTTTCCAAAAGTTTTATTATTTTTGATGTCTAATAAGAATGTTTCAATATCGTGAGTACTTTTATTACCTTTCAATATGGAAACAGTTTATTAAGGTGTAAGATAATATTTGAAATAGTATGAAAACTACAATGTAATTTTTAGCAGATGTCTGGCTTGAAAAAACTTATCGCGATGAAAATTTAATCAATTAATTTATGGAGATACTTGATATTTTGATCGCCTTACAAATATAAAAATATAAACGTTTTTAATTTAATCTTCTCATTAAGAATATTTTCTTTCATAATTATTTTTTTTTTTGATACTGATTAGTAACGTAATCCGAACGTCAAATTATATTTCCTTTTCGTAATTTGTATCAATATTAAGCTTTTACCTAACCAACGGTTCCTTTTAAAAGAAGATTGCCCATGATGGCCGCGAAAATAGCAAACACGCCCCAGCACACAACCAAAATGGCAAGGTATAGAAAGAGTTATGCGTACGTTTGAAAATTTAGATAACATTTTATGAAAAGAAACTGGTTTCTCTAATGTAACCAATCAGTTCAGATTACTGCAGCATATCACCTTTGAGAGAAACTTGTTTCGAAACTTTTAACCATTTTCTAACAGAAACAATATCTTCTGTGTTTCGGAAAGGTTCCAAAGTGTCTGAAAAGAAAGTATTCCTATCATCGCTAAGTACCTCAAATATTTTTAGTTACAACTTTTTACCTTCTCAATATTTTCTATCGCAATAGGAAATTCTGCTACTTTCGCCGTTTTATCTGACAGCATTGTAAGTGTATCAGTTGTAAAAAATAATAATAATAAAAGATTTTTATTGGTCATACAATAAACTAATACAAATATAACCAAAAGGTCATCGACCCGAGTCCTTCAGCTTGTTTATTACATCATTTTAGTATAATAACAGTAATTTATTTTTACAGGAAAACAAAGTGAATTATAACAGTTTAGCATAATCTGACTATCCCTCAACATAAATTGTCAATAGTAGCAAATGGTCCCAACATCATGTCAATTAAACTTTACAATAAACTCCCTATGAATATTAAACAAATTAATAATATACAACTGTTTAAAAGAACAATTCGTGCCACATTAATCGAGCACAGTTTCTATTCTATAAATGAATATATGAGTTGCACTTGTTTTCATGAGAGTCTTTAATTTAGAATCAACACAGTTTTGTATCTAATGTGTTTTTACTAATTTATTTTAAACTTATGTGTCATATGATTTTGTGCACACATACATAGCATATTACTTATTATCTTTTTCATTTGTAATCGTTGTAATTATTATTATTATTATTATTTTGTATTTTGTGACTATATTTCGATACCTGTATTAGGTCGTTATGAAAATAAATGTATTATTATTATTATTATTATTATAAAAAAAATTATTGTTTCCATCTTGAGTCATATTAAAATCTGTTTAATTTTCTTCGTTAATTGAAATCATTATTTCTTGAATAGATCTCTCAGCGAATCGACAGTTGGGCCTATGGTTTATTCTCGTTCTCAGGAGGGGACTCCATGATCTCAAGATTGTGGGAATGTCTTACAAATCTTGTGGAGAGCATCGTCAATCTGTCTTAAATAGGCATCAGTTGTAATATTTGTTAATTTGTTATTTGTCTTTTTATATTCCACACCAACTTCTTTTAAGTCCGTGTTAGCAATGGACCGCCATAATGCACAATAATAGGAAAACATGAGGGCAGTAATTCTTGCGTAAACAAATAATTTGAAAACATTTATTATAACTTTTCGGCAGAAATAGATTTGAAATACATATATAAACAGGAGACCTTTATTTATTTTATTCAATTATGTAAAATAAAAAAACAACCTGTGCTCAAACTATGCTTCCAGAACCAAAATAAAATGTTCTTGTTTATCCATAATAGCGATATACACAGTATTTACAGTAACACCTTCCCATTGGTACAATTTTTCGTCAGCACTGAACACTGAAAAAAATGCTACATTTCTCACTGGTTTTCAAATTACACATGAAATGGTATTTTGTATGTAAATCCTAGTTTTCTAAAGTCTGTTTACATAAGTTTTGCAGCCTTAGCCAAGATAGGGAACAAAATGCGCGCAGATGATTGGTGCAGATGGCAGGCAGATATACACAAGTGCAAAGTTCCGATAGTTGTTAAATCAATTTTCATTGTTTATTATATTTCATAGGCATCGGTAGTAGACGTTTGTAGATTATGTTTTAATATAAATTGAATTGTGTTTTCGATGACTAATATTAGTATGTAAATATTAAACCTAATTGTTAATGACCAATATATTCCCTTAACCTTACCTAAAAATAATAATATGTGTTATATTTAAGATAGGCGGTCGACAAATGGTCGCTCTGCAGAGCCCAGGTAAACGGTTTTTTATGTGCTCATATGAATGAATGCAGTATAATATGGTATATATTTTAATCACTTTTTTACACAGGTCAGTTCAAAATGCAGCATATTGCTTTATATTAAGATAGAGAGAAACATAACATTGTTTAAAGCAGAAGTATGAAAATTGTGCAGCAAAAAATTTGGTGCGCTCTAAAGCAGGGAGAATTTAAAATTGTTTTATTTTCTGACATTATTTCTTATTGGTGCACAAAATAAAAAGTAACGAAATTTTTAAGATGTTTGGCTTTCTTATAGCTAAATTGAATTTTTTTATTAAATCAGGATGTTCTTATTTTGGCGTAACCAGTCATTTTAGTTTCTTATTCAAAACTTTAAGAAAATATGTCAATTTTATTTTTGTTATTTTATTTCTTTCCACTGCTAACCAATCAAAGGCATTTCTTCTTATTGTAAATAAATTTACGTATGTACACTCTGTTGAAATATTTTTCCACTGATTCACTAAACCTAAAAGGCATTTATCCTAATTCTAATGCCTTGAAATATTTTTTATGCCTGATAATAGATAAGTAACCCACAATGATATATTTATTACGCCTGGAAATAAGCAATTTACATTACACTCGCTATTTTACCCATTGTAAATCGGGTTCACTAAGTCCAACCCACCACTGCAAAGTTTAAGTGAACAGACTTTAGACAACAGCTGATCGAGATACCAACCGGCCAAAAAGTTCATGAATATTCCACTAGGAGGCAATACTTCATCCAACCAGAATTATAATAAATTTGGTAATCATGCATGGCAGCCATAATGAATTTAGGGACGTAACATTTTATTTGAGCAGTGGCGTGTCAATTTTATTTTTTTTGTTCTTATGTAAATGTTACTTTAGAGTTATTCAGGATACCCACTGGTTTAACAAAATGAAATTCCATGACCTCTCCAGATTTATCAGGTGAATTTTTTTAAAATTCCAGTCCATAGAGCCAACATCAACATTTTATTTGAAAATGACATTCCATTTGATGTTTATTTAATTATACAAAAAAAAATGAAGAATTTTAAACATTTATATATATCCTACACTTGATTGATACGGCAATTCACTCATGGTATAAAACATTTTAAATTTAAAAAATTCCAAGAAAATATTTTTTATTTTATTATTACACAGTAATAACTATATTAAAACAAAAAAACTTAATCATTATTCTAACAGAACAAACTAAATGTAGTATCACAAATTTTACATCATTTGGTAGGTACATTATAAAAATAGAATGAAACTTTCTAATAAAAAATATTCATACATATTTTCTTAAAACATTTATTTTATTATCTATCTTATCCTACTTATATTTTGTATTTTCCATAAAACGTTTTTTCTTTTTTTTTTCCAGCATAGAAATGTCCATGTATGCTTGTTCAATTTTTATACTTCGCTAATATTATTTAATTCTCTCTCTTTTTTTTTCTATAATGCCCTCTTATATTTACTACACAAATCTTTAACATATCTTCTAAAACTATTATTAATATTTATATTTCTTATTCCCCTAGCACTAGCAATACTGTAAGTAAACTATTCTTTGAGATGTTATAATGTAGATTCTTTTAGATTTTCAATTATTAAATATTCATTTATTGAAAAACTTGACTGTCTATCGATATACCGGGCGGCACAAAAATGTTATGAAAGTTTTCACAGAAGGAACTGAAATTAAATGAAGCAAATTTTCCAGGTTCCATGTGTAAATTCCCTGACTTTTAATATGTCTTAGAAATTCCCTTTTTTCTTTAAAAATAAAAATTCTAACTTTTCTAGGTTTTTCAGATGTGGGTATTCTGTTATTTAGTTATTTGTACTTTGTTTAATTATGTAATATATACAGGGTGTTCCCTATTTAAGTCGTTGTTAACATATTAATATTTTATAAGAAAATTTTACATAATTTTTTTCAAAATTTCCAACAATATTAATCTGCAGTGGAGGATTAATAGAAAACTTACTTAGAAAATTAGTTACGTAGATTAATTAGCTGTTACGTTTTTCTATTTTTCTTTTTTTAAATATCTGAAGCAACACTATAAGTATGCTATATCACTGTACAGAATTTAAATAATGAAAAACATACACTAAAAAAAGAAAAAAAACCTAATCCCCGAAAGGCATTGACAAGTTTAATAAAAAATTCGTAATGTATGAAAAATAATATAAAATTCAATTGAATTATGTTAAGAAATTAAATAAAGGGGTTTTATACAGTGTCTCACTTAAAACTGTAACATTCCTATAACCTTTTTAATATTTATCCGATTTAACCTAATTCTCTCAAAAGATACAGGTTATTAAGATCTACTTATGATTACAAAATCATTTACCCTCTTCAAATGGAAATCCACCTAGGATGTAAGATTGAATGAAAAAAAAAATGCAAAAAAATTTTAGGCATTTTTATTATAAAAAATGTATTATGAAAAGTTGTTCAAAATTATCCCAAAAGGCCAAATGCAAAATTTGGTTAAAAACAAAAAATAAAAAATTTCGTCAAAACAATTAAAAAAAAAAGTTTTTTTTTCCACCAGTTTTAGAAATTGATCTACTGCGACGATCTTTTTTAATTTTATTAAAAACAAAAAAAATATTTTATTTTCAACTCTTGGCGAATTTTTTTTAGTTTTAAGCAAATTTTGGATATGGCCTTTAGGCAAGTGCAAAGTGACTGTTGTAATTTTGGTTAGGCTTTTGTGGTTTTTTATAAATTTATTGATGTCAAATTTACTATTATTTATTTTATTTGTTTATATAAGTTTAGTTATATGTAGGCATAAGTACCAATTAAAATTTTTTATAAAAAATAAATCCGAGTTTAAATTAGTTTGTTGGGCATATTAATTTTATGACAATTTTTATTCATAAGTACATTATTTTCTATTTATAAATACGTACACGGTGTTTCAGTTTATTGCTCAAAAATTTCTTTGCTGCTGCGAAAAGTTATAAAATCTCCACGCATCAATAAGTTCTCTCTGTGCTTTTTATAACCTATTTACACGCTGAGCATGCAAAATCTCATTTGATTTGATTTGCTATGGAGATTTCTAGAAATGGTATGTGTCCTAATCGGTGTCCAACTTTTCTGCGTGAGAACCTCTTTTTTCCTTATTATTGGGCAAAATCAAAAAATCATTTACTTAGAGGCTGGAAATCTATATATAGCCAGTCAAACTCAAAAATTTCAATTGAATATTGGAATGTTTGTGAAGAGAAGGTATGTTCCAAAAACGCGTACATAATAATATTCAGTCGAAATTTTGGATATAATATTTGTAATAATTTTTTTATAACATTTTATTCCAAAATTAAAGATCAGGCCAATTTACTCTTAAGCGAATTTTTGAGTACTCTCTGTATATAAAACATAAGTTTCTCAACGTGATTTGTATTTTTTTAGGATATATAATCACTTTTTTTCGAAAAATTGAGTGTTTTGACGATTTCACATCTTGTAAACCCCATCCGCGGACATACTGTATATATTCATACATTCCCAAGGATTACGAATAAATGCAAAAATTGATATGTGACACATTTTTATCGAAAAAAAAATTGTTTAGAATCGAAACAGTTAAGAAACTGTTTCCCACTACCAGACTCAGCGGAAGAGTCGGGCGACCCGAGCGGCTGCCCGGGACACTAAGCGTCGCACCTGAGGCCTTCGGCGGTCAGGGTGCGGATATGGGGAGTGGGGTGGGAGTGGATGTAAACATTTGACCGTCGCGTCGCTTGAACGTCTTATTACCAAGTTTGACTAAACAATTAAGCATAATACTGAATACATAATCTGAGTTATCGCTTTATTTGCTTTACAGCTCTGAGGTCCTATTTGTGAGCGTTTGACCTTGAGGAATACGAAATTTTCGTCTGCGGTGCGTTTATATCAATTGTGCGTCCCTTATTCACATTCTAAATCCGCCGCTGGGGGGGGGAGGCGCAAAATGGATACTTGGATACATTTTTTTCTTCTGCCGGGCCTGCCCACCACCAAATTTGTTTCGAAATTGTGTCTAAAACTGCTACTTGGTAAGTCATGCTACCAGTGGTGGCTGATGAAATTTAGGTTATCTTATATCTTAGTATTGGAGCATGGAATCCAAGCAATACTTTAAGGCATAAAAAAAATTATATATTTTTTAATGAAATTTGAAATGTCGAAATATTTACCTCCCAATTCTGAAAAAAAATGTTTTGCAAATATTTTACAAATTGTTTAAAAAATAACCTAGTGAGTATACAGTTTTTAAATTTTTTTCGCAAATTTCAATCGCATTTTTTTTCTGCAAAACTTCATTTAGTTTTGATAGTTATGCCTTAAAGTAACGTTTGGATCCCATGGTTCAGATATAACATAACTAAAATTTCACCAGCCGCCACTGCATGCTACTTGCCTGACAAAACGTATAATAAGAAATTGACAAAATATCCCAAAAATGTGAGGCAGTTATTCATTCCCATACAGAGCACAAAGGACACAGTCATGTGATGTATATAGATCCTACAATAGATCTACAATATGTTACCATTAGAATTTAATATAACACTATAAAAATATCTGATGTGGCCAGCACATAACTTTCTTGTACCAGTATATATCATCCTGATCTAAAAAAACCTTTCTATTTAATTCTTCACTTACCTCAATTAAATTTTAATAGCGTACTTTAAAATGTTTCATTAAAATTTTAAATAACTAATTATCAGGGTCGTTCGATACTGTCAATAATAATTCATGTCATATATTTTAATAATTTCTTTTTATTGACATTTACATTTTTTGTAACTAAATTAGATATTTCAAATGTCAAACTGACAAATTTATCCTAACCCCATTTTATGAGGTCAAATGTATAAAAAATTTAAATTTACATCAGCTTTATTTAAGTAATTGGAAAATATATTTTATTGGCATGATTTGGTAGACATAATTTATAATCTTTCATCATGAATATATTTTTTTGTAAAGGCAAATACAAAAAAGTTTGGGTCACGTGGACCTGCTTTTAGCTGGTCAATTTTGCTCATCATCGAATTTATCATTGTCTTTGGCCTTTAGAATATGTGTACCAAATTTGAAAGTTTTATCTCAAAAACTGTGGCTGCTATCGCGATACTACAGACATGCTGACAGATTTTTTTGTCCATAAAGTTATGTTTTTTCATTATAATTCGTCGATATTCGTCCAGAAATGCAATAAAAAAAAATTAATTTTTTTCCCCAAAACTGTACCTATTTTCTTCTTTCATTATAAGAAAGTAAAAATAAAAAAATAAGCTAAGTAGATATTTGAGAATAATGTTACCTCTGATATTGTACCTGCCCATTTTGGAGATAAATGTTTTTGATGTATGCATGTTTGTTTTGTAGAACTTTAGTATTTTGCTTTAATTTAAGGGAATGAATTCATTTTCAAGGTGCACACACAGATTTATAAAATTCATAGTGCGCTAGAAGAAGATATCAACTCTCCTTGTTTAGTTAATTTAGTTCAGATATTTACTTTTATACATTATGATCTATACTGTATTTAGTGTCACACTTATTCATGCATGTTTGACTAAATTTTTTGTTTAATAATAAATTTCAAATAGAGAGCGCAACTCCAAAAAGTGTTATGATAAATTCGTAACAAAACCGCGCGCAATGAGAACATCTGTGATGAAGGAACAAAATGCCAAAAAAACCATAATTTACATAATTTGGTTCCACATAAGCCTCATTTATGCAAATATTACACACCATTTTGATGAGATAATTATGATACATCCAATGGCACTTTTATTTTTCATTTTTAAAAATAACCGGTCACGATGATCCGGTCAGTCACGGAAATGTCATGACTGTGACTACCCATCACTATCATATAATAATAATAAGTCTTTATTGGTAGTAAATAATATCTATATTTGTTTACAAAAATATACAATAGATATAAAAAAAATAAATAAAAAATTAAAAAAATAAAGGTAATACCATTTGTATTTATTATCAAACGGCGGAGTTTGCTCTCTTACATGAAAATATAAGAAGCACTCTGACACTCAACCCGGAAATGCCAGCACTAGCCAGCAATACTCACACACACACATACGCGCCCACACACGCACGCACATACACACACACGTGCAACCACCACAAAACGTTAACTGATAATTGTATAAAATAGATGCCGGATAGTATACAAAAAAAAATAAATAAATAATGGAAAGAATTGTTTTACAATTGTTAATCTTAAATACTAAAAGAATAAAAATACATGCTGAGAACAAGCTCTTAAACTGTGATTTAGCGTTCTAGAAATATTGAAACCACCTGTGTTAATGAACTTTTTCATATTAAATTTGAACTGATTTAAATTTAAGTTTTTGATATGATCTGGAATTTTGTTGTATATATTGTAAATATTGTAAGTAAAAGATCGTTTATATAATGATGTAGAATGCCTTGGAGGAAACAATTATTTCGAGTATCTCTTGTGTGAACATTATGTCTAAAAGTTATTTTATCATATAGATATCATGGTAGAAGGAACAACAATGTAATAATTGTCTTTCTGTCATAGACAGCCAATTAACTTCCTTTAATTTATGACCAATTGCATCATACTTTCATAGACCAAAAATTAATCGCAAACAATTATTTTGTGTTCTCTGTATACGTGTTACATCAGCTTTAGTTATACAGAAGTTATATACAACATCAGGATAGTTATAGTGACTTAAAACTACAGGATTAACAAAATTTTAGTTTTTTTATTTACAGTATCACAACATCCATACAGAAGTTTTAAGTTACTGTATGCTCTTTTATTTAGTTGACTTACGTGGGGTGTGAATCTAAATGAATAATCTAAATATAACCCAAGATTTTTTACTACGTCAGTATAGGACAGTTCTTCATCATTTATGAAAATTTCAAATCAGCAGGGCATTTAGCTCGAAGTTTTTTAGTACCAATTATTATAACAGATGACTTTGTAGGGCTAATAGTTAAACAGTGCATGTCTGAGGTACGCATTAATGATTTTAGGTCACTATTTATTTTCTCACAAGCTTGCGCGGTGTCCTCAGGTGAAAACGAATAATATATCTGCGTATCGTCTGCGTAAAAATGCTAGTTACAATGTTTTATATGTTTACATAGGTTAGCACTGTATATTGTAAACAACAAAAGGCCCAAAATAGATCCCTGAGGTACTCTATAGTTTACAATTAATTCGGTGGAAAGACAATTATTTAATTTCACATTCTGCATTCTATCGCTTAAATAACTTGAAATTAGATCAACTGCGCTATCATTAAAACCTATATGATGTAAAATAGCTAAAAGTAACCGATGGTTTAATCTATCGAAAGCCTTGAATAATCGAGAAATACAAGTGCCGTTAATTTCCTATTGTCAGAAGCCAAAAGAATATCATCGGTTACATTTAATAACGCGGTTGAATAGCTATGGTTACTTCTAAAGCCAGATTGATTGAGCGCAAAATATTATTATTATTTAAATGATGTTTTATCTGTTTATTCATAATTTTTTCAATAACTCGATAAAGTTGGTAGAATACTGATAGGGCATAAATCTTTATATTCAGGTGGATTAACCTTAGGTAGTGGAATAATATACGTTTTTTCCATATTCGAGGGAATACACAATATTGCAAGCAGTAATTTATTAAGTAAGTGATAACTGATAACTGATATTATATACGGACAACAGTATGAAATTAGCTTTATATATGATCATATTGGTTTGAATTTGTTTTGTGTTGTAATTTGAGTGGAAATCTGAGATCAAATATTGAAAAAAAAAACTAGTTATCTATACCTGTTCCATTAAAATTTGGGGTAAGCAGTGAATGGACCCCCTTCCGGCATTCCTGTAATGGATCAGAAAACATTCAATTTTCAGTTTTAAAAAATATTGTACCCTCCTTTGATTTTTTCATTAATAATCAAAATGTTTATTGATATTTAGGTTTTCATTATTTAGTGAGATTTTAAATGTCTTGAGTTTATTTTATTTTATTTTATTTTTTTTAGAACCCCGCAACATCCCAGGATTCATATTCACATTTAGCTTTAGGCAATGTGTGGCTGCAGACACTGCATCAACCAACAAAAGACAAAGAAAAAATGAAAAGACATCAGGATAGGGCATTATTAATATATAAACAAGTGCTAAAAATTGATCCCAGAAATATATTTGCTGCAAATGGAGTAGGGCTATCTTGGCACATAAAGGTGCCGTGAATGAAGCTAGAGACATTTTTGCACAAGTTCGAGAAGCCACTGCAGATTTTTCTGATGTTTGGCTGAATATTGCTCATATTTATGTTGAACAGAGGCAGTACGTTAGTGCTATACAGATGGTAAAACTTTACTCATTATTTTTTAGGTTTAAATTAAAAAAAAAAAAATGTATTTTCAAACCTTTAATATCCAGATTTTCCAGTTTTATTGGATTCATAAAGTATTGTGAATGGGGCGTATGAGCAGTTAGTAGAATACTACTAACTGCTCATACACCACCGTTACCAATAATTTTCCATCACTTGGTTTGATACCAGAACAGACAATATTAGTCTCAAACTATACCATAGTATATTTTCTTAACAGGGGTGATTGTTGACTCCTTCAATGCCTCTGTGCGTTTTCAAGACTAAAGTTAACCTCTAAATTCGTAATTTATTAAAATAACTCTTTAAACAGTGAATTCTTTTTTTTAGTATGAAAACTGTTTAAGAAAATTCTACAAATATAACAATGTTGACGTATTGCAGTACCTTGCGAGAGCCTATTTCAAAGCAGGTAAACTTAAAGAAGCAAAGATGGTATTATTGAGAGCAAGAAGAGTGGCACCACAGGACACTGTTTTATTATATAATATAGCTTTAGTTCTACAAAGGCTAGCTACTTATATATTGAAAGATGAAAAATCTACCTTATCGACTGTGTTACAAGCAGTACATGAATTAGGTTTATCTTTGAAGTAAGTGAATTATCTTCTATATTTTTTTGTTTAAGCGCAATATTATTGTAGTGCAGTATTGATGTTGGCCGGAAAATTTTCCCCATGATAATTCTCCAAAATGGAAAATCTTCCTCTAATTGAATTTGCCCATGTGCTGCACCATTTCTGTAAGATGTATTTATATTTTCTCCGAATAACAACTACTAACCACATAAAATCTGAATGTTTGAAACAAAAAATGTGCCATGCAAAACAAAAATACTGTGTTCAAATGCTGCATAGTAACTTTCCAGAAATTTTTCGATAATTTTTAGAAAAATTTCATGAGTTAATTTTCGAGAAACTATTAGGAGAAAATATTAGAACTAAATCTCGAACTAATGTAAATTCTAACAGTTTTTGTTCGTGAAAGTTTTGTTATATTTTAAGCTTTGGGAACAATTAAATGGGTTAGAGTAAAATGAGCAGATTCTGGCAATATGACTAATCACTATATATATAGGGAATTTGGATGCCATGACGTAAATAACAGGGGCAGACTGCAAAACTGGAGCAGACAGTACGGTAAACAGAATTTTATCTTGTAAGCTTCTTTACATGTTAGTCTCTGCCAATCAACTGGTGTTTATTCGATGACACATGTTTCGTCACAGAGGATTTACGCTGTCTAACGTTGCATACTTTATATAACAACACATCACTATTTCTGTAGACTCGGACTGCCCCTTTTATGTTCATTAATTCGCTATACTAAATTGAAAATATTAATAAATAAAAAATGTCTATACTCGCCGTATACACAACAGATCCCTAACCTGAAAATTCTCGAACTGACCAAAATTGCTAAATGATTACATAATAACTCCTCGACAAGATATAAGGTCAATACGACGGCCACTCAATTAATCAATTAATTACAGTTTATTTTATTACTATTATATCGCGCATTTTTCGGAATATAGATTAAAATTCATTTCTGGGATGTCATCCAAATTCGCTATGTCTACTAATCACTATTATAAAGCTTACCCTCAAAAATGTGACTTTTAAATGTTGGTAAGTTACTGGTAATATACATGTGGTAACATACCAGTAAGTGTCCTTAAATGGCAACTAATCAATCCAATATCTTTAGAAATATATGTTCTGTATTAATTTTTAAATAATTATTTATTTTTCAAGTAAATGGTACATTTATTATTTTTCTAGGTATTTTATTTATCTTGTCGAAATGGGAGATAAAACAAAATATGATGTTGCAATTGCTGAGTTGGAAGCAAGACAGTGCAGAGATTTGTTATCACAAGCTCAGTATCATGTAGCACGAGCTAGACGTCTGGATGAGGAAGAAAGAATAATTAAAAGAAAGCAAGAGGAAGAACGAACTGCTTTCAAAATGCGTCAACTCGAAGAATTGGTAAGAGACTTTCTGAATAATGGAATAAATAATTAATTTACATCAAAACTAGATTACTATTATTATTTCCTTTTTAGAAAAAACTGGATAAAGAGCAACGTCATAATAAAGAACAGTTATTGCAAAAACGACAAGAATATAAAGAGAAAACCAAAAATGCTCTTTTATTTCTGGAATTACCTTCAGAAAAGAAAGGCAAAGCGAAAGGTAGAGGTAGAGGTGATATTTTATCTGCTTCTGATAGCGATCAAGAAAATGGAGTAGAACGTCCTCCAAGGGAGAAAAAAGAAAAGAAAGAAAGGGGTAGAAAAAAACTAAAATCTGACGAAAGAAAGAAGAAATCTGGTGGTCGTAGACGCAAGGAGAAAATGAGCTCTGACTCGGAAGATAGTGATAAACCAAAAACAAAACGCAGAAAGAAAAAAGAGAAGGAAGCAAAAACAAAAGTTAAAAAAGATGATGGTCTTAGCTCAAAACAAAAAAGCAGGATTGTTTCCAAAGCAACAATTTCTTCCAGTGATGACGAGAGTGATGATAAACATAAATTAAGCAGTGGTGATGAAAGTGATAAAGGTAAACTTTATACATAAGTACCTATTATTTTCTTCATATGGGCACAATTCGAGTCATGATATTATAATATTCATATTTAGAATTTTTTGCGTCTATTAAAAGATCAATAAGACACTTTTTAAGTTATTCATAAACTCATCAGGTAACTTTTATAATAATAAAATTTTGTTGACCATTTTACAATCGCCGTATCTAGAATCCTGTCAAAGGGACACCGATTACGCTCATGATAGATGAGCGACGTCATACACTGACATAATCATATAGACGGACGCTAATTGTAATTCTGCTAATTATCATTAAAACCCTTAATAACTATCAAAAATCAGCATAAACTGCCTGTTTACCTTATAAAATTTTTTGTGTTACTTTGCGTTCTAATACACGTATTCGTAAGACATAATTCTTTTCAATTGTCAAGTCCTCGCCCTTTAATCACGGCACAGCAGACAAATTCGACCATTCTTTTGCAACGTGACAGTGATTCATATTGTTTTTCAATCAGAAATGTCACCAAGGCTGCTCCAGAGCTCCTCTGTACCTATATTTTGCTGTAGCAGTGATAAAAAAATAGCAGGTACTTTTAACTGTGACAACGTAGTAGCAGTCATGGTAACTGAAAAATAATATACTTGCTCGTCTCTAGTTATTGTGTGACATGATCCTTCTAACGGATGGCAATTGGTAACCGCTTGATGAGATTTTAGACAGTGTTTTACAATGATATATTACATGTACAGAGTGATAAAAGATTAAAAGCCTTTATCAAAAAGTTAACACCAACAAACTTTTTTGTTTTTCATAATTTTATAGGCAACTAGGACCCAGATGATTTAAGATAATTTCTCAACAAAATTATTACGTATAATTTAGAGATGTGGGGTGGGACATTTGGAAATGTCCATCAAACATGTTTGGAAAAGTGGACTAGAAAACTAAGATGCGCATACGCAGCAAATTTTGTAAATAGTTGTATTAAAGGTTGAGTAGGGTTGCCAAAATGTACAATTTATAGCCACATTCAAGGAAATGTATATCTTTCTCGATGATAAAACAAAGAATTATTGGATAAATATATGATAATTGCAACAATAATTGAAATTTATGAGTTAAAGATATATTATTTAATATAAAAGGCCATTAACATATTAAAAATAAAATCTGGAAAGAGGTTAGCCACTTTTGACAATCTGGCAACACTTGTTTACATTTCAAATTTAAGACTACTAAGGCCAGGTTTTTCAATTTCCAGTTAGCAAAATTACCCATCAGTTAGTGTGAAAGAGATGAATTCTGTTGGCCGAGAAGTCACTAACTGACAGATAATTTAGCTAACCGAGCTTTGAAGAACCGGGCCTAAGTGCACCAACATATTTTTTGAACATCTGTTGAGTATATTAGAGTATGTCAAAATCGTGACAAAAAACCCGACAACATGGAAATATTTTTGCTGAGGAAATAATACATTAGAAGAATTACTTGTCAAAGATTCTAGCTTGACACTTGAGTTTGGATGTGCAGTGGTCTAAACCCTGCTCTTTCACTGTAAAGTGGTTTGGTTCTTCTCTGTACCACTCTAGTGATATTTCTTTTCTCTCTGTGCCGCCAAGTGCCAAGCTACATGTATAGTAGTAAAATTGTGGGTGTATCATAAAATTTTTATTTTACTTTAAATTGAGGTTAAAATTTTTTTTCAAATCTATTTAATTGGTTGTGCCAATTGCTATGTCTCTAATATATTTTTATTTTTGAGGTTAGGTCTAACTTTTTCTGACTAATCCACCCTTTTTTAGGACATGTCCGTGGAAACGTGTCCCAATTTTACTTTTTCACGAAATTCACATCTCTAGTATTTCAACAATTGTTACAATTAAAGAAATTTGCAATTAAGAATGTTTATAATTAAATCTTTCAAATGGTGCCGTCTTCCAAGTTACATGTTCCAGGAAAAAAAATACATTTATAGGTATATTCTGTAAAATGTCGTTGCATAATGTATCGTACAATAACAACTGTCGTTTAGTATTTTTTAACGATAGTTTGAACGATCATGTAAATATCGAATTCAGTAACTAGTCGTTGAGATGATTATCAATTGGATAACGACAACCGTTTTTTTGTAAAATGGGTAGTAACTAAGTTCTCTGGATTATATTTGTATCTAACCTGTCAAATTTCCGTTATACTTGTTGACACTTGATTTTGATTGAGGTATCAAATTGATAATTTGTGTTTCCTCTCACCTTGTTTGGATAATCATCATTAAACCACTGTCCTATAAATTATTTAAAAAATTTGTTAAATAAACCTCTGCGCCTAAAGGTCAGTGGTTTTCAAAAAAAAGTTATTGCAGTGCAGAAAGTGTCTAAAAAATATTAACCTTAAAATTAAACTTAAATGTCAAATATTTTAGATTAACTTTTCAGAATACTCTCTGATTCCATTCTCAAAACTGAAATGATTATTTCTTTGGTATTATATTGCTTTTTGTATCAATGTCAAATATGAGAGTTTACGATCTTCCTATATCTTTGTTTGGAAAGAAATAACTATGAACACCGAAAATATTATGTGTACCAATAACAAAAAGAAAATCAGTAGTAAAAATATTTTGCTTCATAATTAATAAATACGAATCGGCAAAACCGGATATTTTAGAGGAATCTTAGGCACAAATTATACTGAAACTGAATAGCTCTGATGACCCTTCAAGGACAATTCCTTCTTCGCATATCTTGTAATAATGCCAATAATAATACATTTATTTCCATATTCCTTGTTAATAACACAAATGAGGTTAGGAAACACAAAACTGTCGCTCAAATAACCGTCAACAAAAGCTACAGACACCTTGAATGGCTGTCGTTTCCTAACGTCAAAACGTTTAATAACGATAAAACTATTATTACAGAATACGATTATCTGATTCCTCCATTATTGTACGGCAAGTCGTTTGTTAACGACGATTAGCGACGTCGTTGAGAATTACAGAATAACCGTGTTAGCATGCAATGCCATACCTGGATGCTGTAGATGTATCTTTTTAACACTATTTGTAGAACGAACAAATGGCAAGAAAAAATTAAAAACATTGAAATGTTTGCTGGTTTTGAGAAAGAGGCTTGGGGAACAAATTTTGATCACCCTGTACATTGTTATCATTTTATTTCGAGTTTGTGAGCTCATTTAAGAAAATAGAAAAAAAGATTTTAAATAAAAGTTGTAGGGGATCCTCCAAAGTTTTGTTTGGCATTAATAAAAAGAAAAATCAATTTTTCTTAAAAAAACAATGGAAAATTGTATCAAAATTTAAAACTGCCCAGTCTAAGAATATAAAAATAACTCCCCATAGTAGCAGTCATGGTGACAAACTTTGACCTTTTTTGTTTTTCTTAATATTAGAGGAGACTAGGATCCCGATGATTTAAGATAATTTCTTTACAAAAATTATTATATAACTCAATAATTGTTACAATTAAAAATGTTTATTATAATTAAAAGATCTCTTAAATAGTGTCTTGCAAGTTAGGTATATATACAGGTTGTTTAAAGGAGATATATATATATATATATATCCATATATCCAGTTACGTATTTAAACAAGAAGAAATCCGTTATTTTTTTCCGAAATTTTTTAGGTGAGAACATTCTTGAGAAATCATCCTGTATATATCGTAATTCAAAAAATATCATGTGAAATGTGGTCTTTTAATTTATGTTTCTTATTCTGTCTCTGTGTTTATTATGTAATTCATATACCACTTATTTAAAAAGTTAAAAATTTAATGAAAAAAATATCTTCCATTGTTTCTATTATATTTGCTCTATATTTCTTTTACTTTATGGGATGACTAAAAATGAGTCGTTTTTTTGCCTGCAGCGATCCTGTCGAATTAATTGAATTTTGAAGTTGGTCATAATAAAAGCTCTCTTGAGTTTGGGTTCAAACTGGCTTCAAGTCTAGAACATCAAGAATCATTTTGTGATCCATTACCTTAAATGATATGCCTACTAAAGCAAAATGATGTTCACCAAGTACAAATATAGATAAATTAAAATTAATGGACATTTTACTTACTGTAATAAAATACTTTATATTTTTAGATTTGCCTTTTACTTACTACAGTAAATTTTTTTATATTTTTATAATAAAGTGTATTTTTTTACCAAAAAAACAATATAAATAAATGTTAAAGATATAAATGTTTACTTTGTTTTATTGTAATCCTAATTAGGCTGTTGATGTTTCGACTTCATGAAAAGCCTACAACACACATAGTTATAATCATAAACTAAAACTAATAAGGATGAAAAAAAAACGTTTACAGGAATTTAAAAAACTAAAAAATGTAATGAATATTTTTATACATCACTTTGCTTCCTTTATATCTTGTGGTACCTTTTAGAAAGGTCTCTTGAGAAACTTTTTTATTTTTTTAAATATTCCATACTGTCAAAATTAAATTTGAGACATGAAATCAACAACTAAAAAAAGAAGCGATTATTTAAAAAATATACTTGTCAGTTCTCTATGCGCCCCTTTGACGAAAAATATAACAATAAAATTTAATAGGTTGAATTCTGACTTGCAGTACTCATGATTACAAAATTCAAAGAAACCACCTACTTTGAAAATTCTAAAAATTAAAAACTACAAATGTCTTCCATTTTTCTTTAAAAACTTTAAGATCTTTGGACTTAATTTTGTCTATACTGTATATGAAAATTTTTAAACTTTGATATGAAATTTTCCCTGGCCAATTTCAAATAAGATTTATTAACAAAAACGAAAATTACTCAGAAATATCAATTTATCATTTAGAGGCAGGCTTCTAGTACATCTACAAGAAATCAGACCAATAGATCATTCATCTTTATTAGAGCTCTAAATTTAGGCATGAATGATGTCAAAACGAGAATTGGCTGTTGTAGGTTTCGTGTCAGTGTGTAAATATGTTCATGCATGTATGACAATATACAGGGTGAACGCCAACTTATCTGTGTAATTTTAGGAGGGGGTTCCTGTTGATATTAGTAACACGAATTGCGAAAAAAAAAGTTGAAAAACTGACCTACCTTACCTAAAATACTGTTAAACTTTTGTGGACCGCTGCATTGCTCATCTGACCTACTTATGATGGGCGAACAACATGTTTGTTTTTCAATAAGCCTGGCCAAGGTCATTAATCCTACAGAGACGTACTGGGTATGCATCATATCATAATAAGTACAATAATAAAAACTAAAATATTTTATATATTGTGATGTATGTTTTTGTACTATTTCGTTAAACTTTAAATTCTTTTTTATGTATTTCCTATATTTTGTAAGCTTAGTGCTGCACATTATTATTAAACTGTTAAATGACGTTCACACATGTACATTGTATATCTAAGTGATAACTAATAATAAATAACTAAATAAATAAAATAAATGGAAATAAATTTTATTAATACTGGTACACTTTATAAAAATATGTACAAAACTCACCTTCTTAAGCAGATTTATGAAGTAGCTTGGTTGTCGTTATCACAAACTGGAGCACTTCTATAATAACTGTGTAGCATCAGATATGTTTCTACAGTTGTCTCAGTAAGCCGTGTTCGCTGTGGTGAAAAAATATGTTTGTATTTTGAAAAAGACCGTTCGACATCCACGGAAGTAATACAGGCATAAGTAAAACACTCTGTGAACTCACTTAACGCAGCTGTAGATGCACCATCACAAATTTGTCTTAATTTGGTAAAATCAGGATCTTTCCGTAATACACTCTCAAATTTTCCAATAACGGGTTTATTTTTGCGTCATTTATAGTCTGTAGCTGTGGTATTTACATCGCCCACTATTTGCAGCGATTCCACTAACGACAACGAAGTATTTTGCAATTTTCTATTCGTCTGTAGTCCTCTATAATTGTTATAAATAGTTTTTAAATGTTTCAAGGGAAACATCTTGAAAGCTTCTCTGGCTTTCCTTAATAGCTTGCAGCCTCGTTAGGGTTCAACTGTAGTATCACAGCTTTTATTTGTTGAAAATATTCAGCATAATAAAAAGCTGCCTTCAACCACGTTCCCTAATGTGTAAGAATGGGCTCTGGTGGTTCTCGGAATACCAGGACACAGTGTGTGAAATGCTCGAAGCCGTTTAGGAGATTTGAGAAATACTTTTTTGTATTTGCTATTAATGCATGCTCTGGAAAACATTTTTGAATCGTTCTGTTACAAGATGGAGCATGCACTTTACACGCACATGTAAAAACCTACAATCGTCTCTTTGAAGAAAAACGGCCCACCTATCGCATTATCGAAGCACCGTCGGTCAGAAACATCAACACTTGATTGTTGACAGTTCAAATTTTTCAAAGTCTCCAACACCACCCGCGTAATTGTTTCGCCAGTACACGCAGTTAGTCTTTTGCTAGCTAGTAGTAAGTAGAAATGTTGGTTAAACAGGGTGATACGTACTATAACATTTAAAATAAATTTTTTTTACAATCCTACCGTCCTTGTCAAGCACATAACCCAGCCGTGTATTTTTTAATGCACATTTAATCCTATTTACAATGTATTCCGCGGTTTCTTGGTATTTAGCGATAAGCGACTTGGTAAATTCACCTAAAGTTGTATTTATTCTAGAACTCCCGAAATGCTGGTTTATCCAATATGCGCAGGGAACATCCAGGCAACCAGCATTAACATTAAATCAAACATAAACTGAGGTTCGAAGGAACACGCCATTTTTAAATTTTTATGCGGTTACTATTGACATGAATTTGCAGCAGTAATAATCCAGCACATTAAGTCTTGATCACAAACTTACCAAATTTTTTACATCCAACAAAGAATAATTCGGAAATTCACCGATAAGTTTATTACTTTATCAGCGTACGGTCGTTTTCTACTCTTTATGCTCAACATTGTTATTAGTACTCTATGCATCGACCGACAGATAACAACTGAAGTGTGTCGTGTCATCGTCATCGTAAACAAGCGCGCGATGGCATTGGTACGCCCTGAATCTACCATCTCCTTGGCCAGGCTTACTTATAATTTTTTTAGTGAATCTCGAAAAGAGGACTGGAGGTACTAGGGAATGTAACACTAAAATAAACTAAGGCACACGCTTAAGTATTTTTTCACTACCAACTGGTGGGTAACTACCTACGAGAATAGAAGTATATTACTAATATCTGTTCTAAATATTTTGGAGTTTAAACTTCGGCACCTTTTGGAAAATTCATTTATATTGTAAGAATGTGCTCAACGTCAACAGATGTAAATGGCATTCTTAAAATATCTATAAAATTTGGCAAAAGTCACCACATTTATGCTTGGTGTGAGAAAGTCTGTTTATGTACTGTTTAGGTTTATTACACCTATCATAGTATCCAAATCAGGGATTGTTTTCAAAACAGTTGAATTTTGTTTTACGGTCTAAGCAATGTTTCTCGATGTTGAACTCTTGTCAAGAGATCAATTACAATATACAGTTCATCAACTACAGTAGAATTTTAAGTTTCTGGCCTATGTTCGAGGTAGCATTAGCTAAGGTGAAAAATTTCCGTGTATGAACTTCAAATTTTCTTGGCCATTTGGAATCATAAATGGATGTTGAGTCTGTGAGATAGCAACTGTGTCTACTGGATTTTGCTGCTGCAGTACAGATGTCCATTTCAAGCACAGTAATCGCTCGTGCATGAGAAACCTAACAAGTCATACTGCAACTTGAAGGTTTTTCCATTTCACAAAGGAGTAATAGCGGTACTACCTCTAGCCCAAGTTCCTCGTGGTCTTAAAATTGGCTGTGGAAGTAATAGTATATTTGGAAAATTTCATAAAATAACCGTACATGATCTGGTGGTTTAGAAAAACTTTCTTTGTTGATTAATTTATCAACATTAGGGCGGCATCCCCTAATAGTCTCAGCAATTCTATGAAAGAACCCATGTGCTAAGCATGTTATATGAAACATATATTCTGTTATTTTATTTCAATATTTTGTTCCAGCAGCTTTCTATAATTTAACTCCATCGGTAACAAATAATAACTTGCCCCAGTTTTCTGCGTGTTGTTCTTGCCCCATAATTGATATAGACTGGAATGCACACGTTCCCACTAACTTGTAGGGTATTTGTAGTTGCTATTACCACAGAGTCTATTACTTTAGAGGCAATTGGACTGTCTTCACATGAAACAAATTTTCCTCCAATGCATTCACTAAAACATTCACTACCTTACAACCAGTTACACGTTCACGCTAAGCCAGATGTATTTCCCATTCGCTCAAAAGAAAGTTTTCGACTGTCTAATACTGTCACACGCTGCTTATAAATATGTTTTCCCAAATGTCAACTCCCATGGCACTTAAACATTTGCTATTCTTGCCACTAATAAACCTTTGCAAAAAATTGTCTAAAATAGTGGTAGTTTTGAGTACAGTATGTTACATCTAACCTTCAATTCCAGTAAAAGCCACTCACACTCCTTTATGGTTTTCACAAGGAAATGTGTTTATTAATATTTGTGTTACATGTTCAAGAAAATGCTTTGCCACTGCTACTGTATCTTGTCAGATCAATTACATTCAGGATATACGCAGAATCCAATAGCTTGTGAAGGTTTACAATGAGACATTTTAAAAAGACCCATTGGCTCCTCTCTATACAATTTCGCACTGCATACAGGCAACAGAGCAACAAATGAAGTTGAAGACTGGTTATCAACTTCTGCATGTCACGGACACTTCCTGGTACAGCTTTGACTGATTAGTGAACGTTCATGGTACCTTGGTTTCAGTGGATATTCATGCGAAGAAGGTTGAGGAAGCTAAAAAATTTAACACCTCATGCACCAGGCCCTCCTTTGGACGCAGGTCATCGCAGGCAACGCTTGGAATTTGCGTGAACTCTCATGCCGATTGGTATATGGACGAATGGCGATGCGTTCTCTCTGGAATGATCCCTTCCTTTCACAAGACATTACTACCAGGTCGTCGCCAAAGAGTGTTTAGATGACCTGGAGAATGATATA
>JANEYF010000505.1:0-116200 GCA_029963845.1 Rhamnusium bicolor
ACTGAAGACCTAGTTCGAAAAAATGGATTTCTCCATTCAGTTATAAGTAAAGTTGACCGAGGTGGCTGGAGTACAGCCACGGTCTTGCGCTGGCGCCACACGTGCCGATTTAGAAGTGATTTACGCTGCAGTCTTATTTGAAAGGTTAATGCGTGAGGTTGTACCTTATAAATTATACATAATGTCAAACGCGCCAAAGGGTAAAAAACGACCGTATGCGGACACAGTGAATAAATTTATCGGTGAATTTCCGGATTTATTCTATGATTTGATGCAAAATAATTTGTAAAGTTTGCAATCAAGACTTAATGTGCTGGTGCACAAAAACAAATTGTCGTCGTCATATCAATATTTCGTGCAACATCAAAATAAAAAAAAATGGCATGCCTTTGACAACTCAGTTTATGTTTGATTTATTGTTAATGTTAATAGCCTGTAACATCCGCTACACATACTGGATAAACAACCATTTCCGGAGTTTTGGAATAAATACAATCCCCAGGTGAACTTACCAAGTCCGTACATCGTTACGTAGAAATATTACAGAATTCCCAGGAGGAAAAGTAAATAGAATAAAAGTGGAATAAAAAATAAACGGCTCTGGTTATGTATTGACGAGACGACAGATTGTAAAAAAAATTCTGTTTTAAATATTATAGTACGTGTACTGACCCTCTAAACCAACATTTCCATTTATGGTTATGTATTGACGAGACGACAGATTGTAAAAAAAATTCTATTTCAATATTATAGTACGTATTGGACCCTCTTGAACCAATATTTCCACTTTTACTGAATAGTAAAAGAATAACGGTGTGTACTGGCGAAATAATTACGTGTGTGGTGTTGAGACATTCGGAAAAATCTGAACTTTCAACAAGTCAATATTGATGTCAGACTGATGGTGCCGCGACAATGCGCATGGTAGGCCGTTCTCTTCAAAGAGACAACCGTAGGTTTTTACATGTTACGTGTAAAGTGCATGCGTTACATCTTGTAGCAGAAACGATTCGAAAATGTTTTCCAGAGGTAGATGCATTAATAGCAAATATAAAAAAAGTATTTCTCAAATCTCCTAAACGGCTTCGAGCATTTCACAGATAGTGTCCTGGTATCCCTGAACCACCAGAGCCGATTCTTACACGTTGGGGAACGTGGTTGAAAGCGGCTTTTTATTATGTTGAATATTTTCAACAAATAAAAGCTGTGATACTACAGTTTGACCCCCCTAACGAGGCTGTAGCTATTAGGAAAAGCCAGACAAGCTCTCAAGACGTTTCCCTTGAAACAGATTTAAAAACTATTAATAACAATTATAGAGGACTACACGACGAAATAGAAAAATTGCAAAATAGTTCGTTGTCGTTAGTGGAATCGCTGCAAATAGTGGATGACGTAAATACACAGCTACAGGCTATAAATGACGCAAAAAATAATCGCGTTAGTGAAAAATTCGAGAGCGCATTACAGAAAGATCCTGATTTTAGCAAATTAAGACAAATTTGTGATGATGCATCTACAACTTCGTTAAGTGAGTTCACAGATTGTTTTATTTATGCCGGTATTACATCCGTAGATGTCGAACGGTCATTTTCGTACTACAAACATATTTTTTCACCAAAGCGAACATCGCTGACGGAGACAGCTGTAGAAACCTACCTGATGCTATTATACTGTAGATCTTCCCCACTTTGTGATGACGACAACCAAACTACTTCATAAATCTGCTTAAAAGGGAGTTTTATTACAAATTTTTATAAAATGTAACATTATTGTTAAAATTTATTTCCATTTATTGTACTTATTCAAGTATTATGATATGATGTAAACATATGAGTCATATGATTGGCTCTTTCGGCCAGGTGACCTCGGCCAGCTTTAGTCATAAGTCGTGGCTCGACCTACGATTCAGGATTCGTTGATAAAAACCACAACGTCAGATTCACAAAATCAATTTTCTGTCACCAAGTTTTGATTGAATTATCCGATTACTTATTAGATTTTTTTTTTAATTTTAAAGCATGGTTATTTGCATGAAAGAAGAATAAATTAACTTCATGATTTGGCCCATTAATAATATACGTTATAAGCATAATTAACAGAAATAAATAAATAAATATATAAATAAAATATGATAATAAAACATGTATAATAATATGAGTAACAGTTTTATATCTTCACATTCATAATATACTTAGACAAAATGGGAAGGTTAGTCAGAATCTTGGTTACAACCACCACATAAACAAAGAAGGCTGCAAGAATCAACTTTCACGCATCTGCAAAACATGATTTTCCACTTGCTTCTGATTAGCTTTTGAGATTCTACACACCAGAAAGGTGGCAGGATCCATTTTGTTGCTAAACTGAAGATTCTGATGCTCGAATTCAGCCAAACATGTGAATATTCTCGGATCGTTTCATTATGCTCTCAGAAGAACGTTTTCGCAAGAACGTTTTTTCCTACGCGCACGTTCCTATTATGCTCCGAGAACGTTAGCTGAGGAAAAAAACGTTAATGCGTGAACGTTCTTCTCAGAACAAATGATTCGAGAATATTCAGAACATTCGCTAGCACGATCTCGACCAATGAAAGCGCCCCACATGATCTCCTGCCTGACCTGCCTCTGAAAACGCTCGCGTGCGCACCATGTGATCTGCATACCATACTTTTCTCTGCTGGTTTGGTTGTTCAGTGTGCATTACGTGTAATTTGACTAGTTTGAGCCAGTTTGAAGCTTACCGCCAAATCCATTGTTTCATTATGAGGCTGTGGATAAGAATATTTAAAGTAAATGCTCGGTCGTGTTCCGATAATGTTCCCCAAAAAATACGTGCTCGAACATTTTTTGACTATTATTGACACATTGATACTGATTTTTAACATTTTTCGCAAATCTGTCAGTCAAATGATTTATTATCTAAATTTGCATAAGTATTTTTAATGTTTCATAATAAATATCAAATAATATTAATTGACCTTTACTTCCGGGTCAAACTGAGCGTTTTACGTCTTTTTATAAAATTTTAATGTGTAATTTACTTGAAGAGATAGAAAAAGAATTTCTAGGTGGGTGTAGATTTATTGAAAAAAGATAGTCGCGTGTGCCGAGAATATTTTTTGAAGGTTGTTTATCTATAAATCCTTGATAGATAACTCGTGCATTGAAGGTTTTGTTTTTATATAACAAGAACACGCGTTAAATAACTGAGGGTCGTCTTCAAAATTTTGTACAAACATTAGTGACTGATTCATATTCAGAGTGTAGTCCATGACTAAATTGAAATACAATTATAACTTGTAGAAGGAAAAAATGTTGTTATGAAAACAATTTCATAATTTCAGTTAGGAAAATATACAGGTCAATATAAATTCTAATGAACATATACGAATTATTAAAATTTTATTGAAAATTTAATAAAAATATAAAATTTTACAAAAGGTGGTGAAAATGTCCACTGTCTGGCTCCAGATACTTCTGAGCCCTCTTTTTAACGGAATGGAAAACATTTTGCAGAAGAATGAGATTGTTGTTGATTCCTTTAATTTTTCTGTAATTCTGACATGAGGATGGTCAAGTCAGAATGGGAACCTAAAGATTGAATTTTTGAAAAAGGCCACAAAACGAAATCGCTTGGAGTAATATCACAGTTGAGGACCGTGCACACTGGATGCAAAACCTGAGAGTTCCGCGAGTAAAGCATGTTTTTTACTAATTCAGGTGCGATCTATCAATCTATGAAGTCAGAATCGACCAAACCCCCAATAAATTCCTTTGAAAACTAAGCGTTATTATAACATTTTCAATCAAAAGCCGATAAATCCAAAATTCATAGTAGCAAGTACATATCCACATTTTTTCTTTAATATAGTAATCTAATTTCTTATCCTCAAAAATTACAAGGGCGTTCTTTTCATAACAATTTTAACACAAAAATGTCTGTATTGAAAAATTCAGAAAAATGAGCTGAATCTAAACATGTGAAAATATACAGGGTGTTTAATTTAAAAAAAATGTATGTTGATAACAAAATTGTTTTCTGTTCCTTCTAATAAAAGAGATATTGGTCTTTGTCGGACTAATGGGCCACCCTGTATAACTAAATTAATGCCTCCACAATTATACAGGGTGGGACAATAGTGTGTTCGACTTCGATATGTCGAGTTCTAGGAGAGCTAGAAACTTGATTTAAAACATAAATAAACTAGACAAAAAAGTCTATAACCGGAAATTATTTTCAAATATACAGAGTGAGCTAAGACAATTCTACAGGGTCAAATAACATTTTTTAAAATGGAATGCCATATATATCAGAACCTTTTTTTGAAACTTCTTTGTGGCCTCCTTCTACTTCTGTATTATTATTAACTTTATCCCAACCACTTGCATGTAATGATTTTTTTTGTTGAAATTATATCATTTATACGTGTATATTAAAAAAATTGCGACAGTCACAATTATCGATTTTAAGAAAAAATATGTTAGTACCAGTTATGAGACATATCTATGTGATGACACTCAACAATTTTCACTTACTAAAAGTATACAGGGTTGCCAAAAATAATTTTTAAATTTACAACTATTTAAACTGAATTTTCTCAATTTTTTCAAATAGAACACCCTATATATTTTTGGACGATGTGATGTAGAATTGAGCGTGTTACATGATGCCCATAAAAAACATCACACCAATAATAATCCAAAATTTGAAGGAAAGGATAATAAATGCTTTTAGAAGTACCACTCCGGCAATGGGCCTTTTTACAGATTTCTTTTTATTGCTTTATGTGATAGTGTTTTATAAAAAAAACTTGCCGTATTTTTTTTATTTTTTTTGAGCACGATTTCTATAGAAAAAAAAAATAACAAAAGTGCCGAAATAAAGCGCGCGCTTTTACGTGACGTCACGCAACCCACCTTAGTGACGTCAAAGGGACTACGACCTTGAACATGACACATCGGTGTATTGCAAAAGTTGGTTCTCTGCTTTTTTGACAGTTGACGTCGAAATTGACTTTGACAGTCGTTTCTTTTTAGTTTGGATTGTTGTGTGGAACATGTTTAAAAAGTGCTTTGTACAACATGTACAAATAACAACATGAATTGTCCAATCAAAATTTTCGTTTACGTTCCACCAGATGAAAATAGACGAAAAGCATGGTTTAAAATAGCCAAAGTTGAGGAAGCAGTTGACGAAAACCAGAAACATTTACTTTTGTGAAGATCATTTTGATGTAAGAAAAGTAGTTGTATTTAGAAATTGATGCTAAATTATTGAAATTTTACAGTTAAAAGAGGATTCAGATTCACATAAGCAACTGCGTTGTCACCGTACGATGCTATTGTTGACCTGGAAATTATTAGACATTAGTAAGCATAATTGAAATAGGAAAAAATATTGTAACAATTGCATGTTAAAATAATGGTAGTTCCATTATATTTATAAATAAATTACACGAAAATAAGATTACTAATAACTTACCGTTTTGTTTTAATATTCCTGACTTCTGCTGATAAATAATCCAAATTTGACATGTAAAACTCGTCCACCATAATAAAGTCAACTTTCGACACATTTTCTGCATTTTCTTTAGAAAATCCTGGCTCCATTTTCTTTCAATAATATGCAGAAACAAAGCAAAACACGATTCGTAAATGAAAACACAGAACATAACCACAAAACTAACCGTAAACCACAGACCTTATAAGTCTATGCCGTAAACAATGTAAAACATGTCAGTTGTGGTGTGATGTTAGTAGTATTAGGCGTTCTGGCAAATGCTACAAACAAGATTCCGGTTTGTGTGACGTCACTCAGCTTCAAGGTCAAATGAGTGTTCAAATTGCCAGAATAAATGTTTATTTTTTTATTAAACAATGAGAGACTTATATTTCAAACAGAGTTGCACAATGTGAATATCGATCAGTTAGCTATCAAATAAACATATTTGTTTTGAGATTTAAGAAGTAGTGAAAAGGCCCATTTTATGAACAATTAGAAACCTCATTCCAAAGACGCATAGAAATGTGTGTCAATCAAAATGAACAACATGTGGAGCACTTTTAATAATATCTTCTCTTGAATTACAAAAAATATACATATTTTTAATTTTTATTGCTGAATTTTTATTATTCAATTAATCAAAAATGGTTACAAATAACCATAAGGATGTACGTACAAAAAAGGTGCGTTTTTCAATCCAACATCACATCGTCCAAAAATATACAGGGTGTTCTATTTGATAAAACTGAGAAAAATTCAGTTCAAAAGTTGTAAATTCAAAAAATCTTTTTTGACCACCCTGTATACTTTTAGGAAGTGAAAATGGCTGAGTGTCATCACACAAATGTCTCATAACTGGCCTTAACATACTTTTTCCTAAAATCGATAGTTGTGATTGTAGTGATATTTTTAATATACACGTGTAAATGGTATAATTTTAACAAAAAATTCATTACATCCAAGTGGTTGGAAAAAAGTCAATAAAAATACAGGAATCAAAGGACGCCACAAAGAGGTTTCAAAAAATGTTCTGATATGGCATTTCATTAAAAAAAATGTTACTTGACCCTGTAGAATCGTCTTGGCTCACCCTGTATATTCGAAAACTATTTGCGGTTATAAACTTCTTTGTCTAGTTTACTTATGTTTTTAAATCAAGTTTCTAGCTATCATAAAACCCGAGATATCGAAGTCGGACGCACTATTGCCCCACAATGTATATCATCAGTTTTAGAAATTCATCAACAATCGAATTCATGTTGCGAGTCCGTTCCTGGAATCTAATATTCGAATCCGGACTCTAGTGATGATATAAACGAACTTAGAAGAAGAATAAGTGTTCAAATTTTAATGGGAAACCCAGATATTCTTATTAATTGCAGAAATCATAAGAAGATATAACAAATGATATTGGATGTTATTTCGGGGCCACTTTTAAGTCCCGTTCATTTGAGTAACTACTTTAGCTCTTTTAAAATGCGTTACAGCTTTGCTTGGGAACAAAATGAACACACATTAGGAACTGCCAGCAGCCAAAAGAACGAGTTTTACAGGCTACCTCACTTCTGCACCAGTACTACTGTAATATAACAAGGCATTCTAGAAATGCCTGTTAGTTATTTTTTTCATTAATTACGTGTATCTTTATACGTCTATTGTTATAAACCAGCATAATTATAGAAATGACCTAGCAGATTAATAGTAATGTTGTGTCCTCTTTTAAAAGGATAATAACTCGTATATCTCTTCAACAAATCTAAATGGTTAAAGTAGGTCAGTTTAGATAAACGCGGGCTTTGCATTTGTATCCAAAAATAAAAATATAACCGCGTTAGAAGTGATAAAATATTCGAGATGTATAAACGTTATCAAAAATACATTGAATTTGACTCTCCGTGGCACGTGGACAATCTAATACTGTGTGCCCATTTTTTAAAAGTAGGAAATAACATTTTTATTGAAGAATTTGTTATTAACCGGTCATGTAATGGCATTAACTTTAAATTATGTTGGATGGGTATTGCCAAAAGTCAAAATAATAAATGCCTCTCAGGTTAAAAATGTAAATTGTTTTGTAAAAATAGATGTTTAAAAACTATTTGCAGAATTTTCATGTTGTTATTTGGCTGGACACTTATCAGAAGAATAAACTTACAAGGAGGCTTTAGCCAATCAAAATTTAAAGCGTCACGGTGACGTCATTGGTAGCCAATTAGGGGCCCAAAAACATAATATATCGTGTCTCAAATTATTACACTAAAACAGTCTTAAATCAATACAATGATTATAGTTTATAGTCCAATCACATTAGAGGTTTCACCTCGGAATGAGAGATAATAAGCTGTAAACTTGTATAAACCTTTATTTTGGCGTTCTAAAAGTTGTCTCAAAAGTCTCATAGAATCTCGTGTCCGCGTCTTAAGATATTCAAGGTCAAAGATCACAAAAATCGGTTTTTTGCAAATATCTCGCTTCCTATGGTTTTAATGCCATTTGCATTTATTATAAAAATTGTAGAGAATAAAATTCTCTACAACTTTTGTCCCAGACATTTTTTTTATATACTCTACCGTTTTTGAAATAGAGGGCGGAGAGCGCGCCGCGCTTACCTATTCACAGCATAATGCAAGGTCAACCGTAAGTCCCAGTAAATAATACGCCGTATAAAGTCTATAAATCATAAAAAAATATACAATTATGAATAATTTGCATTGTTTATTAATTAATACATTATATTTAACGATATTTTTTATTTATTGAATATATTTGTTTAATATTACTTACCTTTCCGTGTAATCAAAAAATTGTTGAGTGGAATACTTTAAGTAGGTATATTTTAACTATATTTTAATATATATGTTAATTATATTTTAAGTAGAAAAAGAATAGAGTAAACACATTTTAATTATATCTTTATTTAGAGATACTTTTTCATATATTTATTACAGTTGAAGTTCAAATGTGGGGAAGTTTTTGAAAAACTTTAATAATTAGAAGGACTTGAGTCTTAATTTTCTTCTTCTTCTTCATCATCGTCTTCCGGTCGCTCGAAAATTTCCAATTCAATATCATCATTTTCGTTGTCAAGGATATTTGTCTCTAGATCTTCGAGAATGTCGGGGTCAAATGTACTATCTTCATCGAGATCGTTTTGATACGGTGAAGAATTGAGGCACGCTTGCTCATTACACTGGCCACAAGCTAAAGAACATTGCAACCCCGATTTCCTGCATCCGCAGCGTGAACCACAACCATTCTTGCAGTTGATTACACGGAAAGGTAAGTAATATTAAACAAATATATATTCGATAAATGAAAAATATTATTAAATATAATGTATTAATTAATAAACAATGCAAATTATTCATAATTATATATTTTTTAATGATTTATAGACTTTATACGGCATATTATTTACCGGGACTTACAGTCGATCTTGCATTATGCTATGAATAGGTAAGCACCGCTCTCCGCCCTCTATCTCAAAAACGGTTGAGTATATAAAAAAATGTTTGGAACGAAAGTTGTAGAGAATTTTATTCTCTACAATTTTTATAATAAACGCAATTGACAGTAAAACCATAGGAAGCGAGATATTTGCAAAAACCCGATTTTTATGACCTTTGAGCTTGAATATCTTAAGACGCGGACACGAGATTTTATGAGACTTTTGAGACAACTTTTAGAACGCCGAAATAAAGGTGTATACAAGTTTACGGCTTATTATATCTCATTCCGAGGTTGACCCTCTTTTTTGGCTTGTGACTGGATTATTAAGATTTCATAATATAAAGGTCGTTAACTAATTGTTGACTGAGAATGTCAAAAACTTTATTAAAATCAGTGATGTGAGAATATAAAGAATGAAAATATAAACTTTCTCATGAAATAAACAAAATCAGCAAAATTGTGAAATACAGATAAAGACAAGACAATATTTTTTAAATGACCTCAAACAAAGAAATCAAGAGGTGTTAAATCAGGTGACCTTGAAGGCCACCTCACAGGACCATTCGTCGAAATTACATTTTCTCCGAATCTCCGTTGAAGATAATTAATGACTATCCTTGAATTACGTTCCCTGTTGGAAATACATTCCCTGTCGTAAATGGAAAGGTAATTCAGCTAAACTGTCCTGAATTTCATTTTGCAGAAATCCGAGGTATCTGGCACCAGTCAGGGGTCCTTCAAATATTATTGGACCATTGATTCTACTACCGATTATTCCAAGCCAAACATTGAAACCGAACCGCACTCGAAAGTTACCCTCCCATAAGAAATTTTGATTTTCTTGTGACCAATATTTTGTATTTTGTCGGTTAAATAATACCAAATTTGTAAACCTAGACTCATCCGAAAATAAAATCATTCCCAAAAATTCTTTGTTTGGCTTCACGTTATTCTGCAAAATACAATTACAATATTCCATCCAATCTTCGTAATCATTTTCGTACAAGTGCTGTTGCAATTGATATTTAAAAGATTTATAGTGGTATTTGTGCAAAATTCGGCTTACTTGTTTGGTGACTGATTTCCAATTCAAACCCAATTTGCCTGAAGAAACAGTCTTATCAACTTCTACTCGAGCCAAAATATTAATTTCCGTTTCTTTGTCAAGAATGAAATTTTCTTTGGGATCATTGTTGGACTTACTTCGGAATTGATGTTCAAGACGATTAAAATAATTTTTCGCTGGATATCGTTCGGCATAAAGGTGTCTAGCCGCAACGGCATTTTTTCTACATTCCCCATAAATAATTATGTCCATTTTTTCATCCATTGTATAAATTTGCGGCATTTTGACACAATTAACAAGAATTTTAAACAATTTTTAAAAACACAATAAAAACCTCGGTAAACCAACAAATGTTTAACAAGCTAAATATTTCATTGTTTTCAAAGCCACCTTAGTTAGTTACTTCTTAAGATTTAGTTAGAACAAAATTGTATTTTCTTATTTTCTTTTAGCTGTAATTTTGTTTGTATTTATCGCACATTTTAATACGACATATGAATAAATTCCTTATTAATAGTACTAATAAATGATACCACGGTACCAATATAGTTCCATTTGGAAAAATTGATTTTTTCCCCAAAACTATTTTGATGAACTTTATTTGCTCATAAATCACGTAATTTAGTATTTTTGACGGGATTTCGATTTTTCTAGCATTACACGGGTCATTTAGAATAAATCGGAACCGTCATGGCACACTTAAATGGAAAACTAAAAATTATATTATAAAAAAATATTGACGTTTGAAATGTTACTTATTTGGTATTGTTGGATTCAGAAAATTATGCAGAATTATGCGTTTTTCGAACGAAAACATTATATTTTAATGTTTTAAAAATTGATCAAGATGATAATACATTGATTAATTTTACACCGGACAACATCTCGAACATGTCTCTGAAAGAATCTAAATGAATTTGAATTTTACGAGACATTTAAATTTACATACAACGATATCTCTCGCGGGTCATCTTCATGGAGGAATATTCCAAAGTTCCTCCGCTTAAAAATAAATAAAAAAACACATGATCGTCTTCCGTTCGACGTATACTATCAACTTAAAATTAAATTAGCCTGCCAAAGCGATTAGTCGGTCAAGTCCAACTTGCTCGCCTATATGCATCTGATGATTACAGCTAACATGCCGATTTATTTTCAAGCTTTTGTCAAAACCGTTAAGATACGAGCCCAAACAGGGAGGTGTAGACTGACTATTTAAAAATTTAGACAAATCGTTTCATATGCCCATACGTAACAAGGGAAAATGTTTCGTAATACTGCTTAGGATATTTTTTAATCTCAATTTTCACACAATCTTCCTCCGCCCTTAGTGCTACTATATTTAATATTTACAACGATGCAGAGGACTTACAACTACCCGGCGTTTAATATGCGTCCCTATATGTTCATTAAAGCCCTAAAATGCTGCAGTATTCGTTCAATCATCTCTTAGCATAGACTTATTCTGGTAAGCCCTGGAGACAAGTTATATGCGCAGAAATTCGAATTCAAATGAGTAATATGAGATAGATGAAATTTCATATACATGATGAGGGAAGAACTCCTGGATCTTGTCAGATAGGCCGCAATTACCCCTAAATAGTGGTCGATGAGATGGCAAAACAACAGAATCGTACGGTTTTGCGATTGCCCCCATATCATTGTGAATATAATCCTATTAAATTAATATGGGGGCAAATAAAATGGGAAGTCGCGAGGAACAATAGTACGTTCAAAATGAAAGACCTTCACCCATTATTTGACAAGCCATTAGAAATGTTTCTGCTGAAAATAGAAAGAATGCCATTCGTCATGCGCAAAGTCAAGAGGAAAAAATGTGGTAGCTTGACATTGTAATGGATATCATAATAGAGCCACTGAACATTTATGTGGGAGATGACTCTTCTTCGTCCGAATCTGACTCGGACTAAGGCCCAGTTGTACCTAATGGCGTTCGAGTGAATTATTCGAAGATATTGTTACTATGTTTGATGAATATCCATGAAATAATTGGAACACAATTGACAGGCCTTAATTCGAAATTGGACGATGATATACTCAGGTATTTTAAATTTTAATAGCATTTTATTTATAATACAAAAAAAAGTTTTTATTTCAGAAACCAATCATATTGCTACTGGTGGCTCAATAGACGTCGAGTACTGAGTAATAGAGGTCGAAGTTTAGTACTTATTTTCATAGAGGGTGCAGTATGCACACTTTTTATTGTCTATGTTTACTCCATTTATATTTTCTTATTTATATTTTTTTTATTGTTTATGTTTACTCCATTTATATTTTCTTATAATGTAAACTGATCTCTCGTAAGTTTCTTCTTGGTTCTTCTCACGAGCAGTAATCGAACCTTGTTAACCCTCTATTGCATGATTTAATTCTTCTTCTTTTTAACATTACAATTTTTGTTTTAAAGGTGTAAATAAAACATTCTAAGACCAACTTTTTATTTAAAATTAAGAAAAATTTGTTCCCAATTGGGCACAATACGCTTATAAGCTGCACTTTAATACATATTTAATTTGTATGTAACTACAAAGCAATTGCTTTTCGCACAAAAACACAGGTGTACTTACATTTTTGACAGGTAACTCTGCTTTTACCCTTGCATCCCACTTTTTTCCAGGCATAACATCAGCAAGTATATTATGGGACCAATATCACCTTACATTTGGCTGTTTTATAATTGACATCCATATGAGGATACCCAAAAATCTTTCTAACTCTTCCTTCGATAAATGCAGTGGCATGTTAGTCCGTATCTGAGTACTGAATAAAAAACTGTTTCATAAATAATACTATCTAAAAAGATGACGTCAAAGGAAAACTTTAAAGTTTTATAAGGAGTTGTCAACCGTAGAACTTCTGGAGGAAGTAATTTCCTTGAAACTGGGTACCTTCTGCATTGGTATTCGTAATGGAATTCTTCCATTTGACTTCAAATGCTTTACTTGTCGAGGGAACATTAGAAAGTAGGCCAACTAAAGATATTTCATCATTACTATAACAAACTAGTTTTTCATGCTGTGTATTATTTTCCATATCATCCTCCAAAATGAAATCCTCGCTGTCGGAAGGAAGATCTCTTAAGTGCGTCGAGTTTTTCCATAAAAGACTTTGGGTATCAGTGTAATAAATTTCTCTAGGTCAATATCCATAATGAACACGTAAAAATTGTAAACACCTAAAATCTACCTGCTATGCATACTGTTCCCCAATCGGGAACATATGTATTTGCCAAAAAAATAATTACATGTCTTCACAAATACATATTACCAGGCCATTCTACACGACATACATATACATTTCATTTATATCTTCTATTTTTAACACGCTTTTATTAGCTTTACCTGTATGTTTACTTGCTTGCTTGCTTGCTTGTTTGCTTGTTTGTTTGTTTGTTTGTAACTGACTCTTTGGACTCGATTTTGACCCACTTTAAATGGACAGATTTAATTGAAACTTTGTACACTTACGAAGAACCGGTAACAATACAATAATTTGATAAGTTTATATCATTATCCTGATCAGGATCGCCAGTCCTTTCCTCACGTATCCTCTGCGTGAGACGAAAGGCTTAATATGTAAGTACATTCCGCGACTGTCAGCTAGGTCGCGGTGGTCGAGCGGGCTAAGGCAGTGGACGCGAAACGACAGACTCCTCGGGCGTGAGTTCAAATCCCACGGCTGAAATAAAAAATTTTTTTTTTTCAGAAATATCTGTTGGATCGTAATATGTTATACTATCAGCATCAATAAGCAATATAAATATAGTTTAAAACAACTAAAAAACACGCTTTCATAGCACATCAAACTAAAAAGTGAAAAATAAATATACCTAGTTCAATAAAACTAAAAAACACGCTTTTAAAGCACATCAAACTAAAAAGTGAAAAATAATTATTAATATAAACTGAAAATAATAATGAACGAAAAATACTAGTATTATTTTGAAAAAAGCGTGGGGCGCTTTGTGCCATATTTTTCGTATATCGAGCAACCCACGCTTTTTTCACAATAATACTAGTATTTTTCGTTCATTATTATTTTCAGTTTATATTAATAATTATTTTTCACTTTTTAGTTTGATGTGCTTTAAAAGCTTGTTTTTTAGTTTTTTTAAACTATAGTTATTATCCAATTTATCTGTTCTCTATACCGGTACAGTTCGGACTATATTTTAATACTTTTCTTTTTTTTTTTAACACGCTTTTATTAGCTTCACCTGTATGTTTGCTTGCTTGTTTGCTTGTTTGTTTGTTTGTTTGTAACCGACTCTTTGGACTCGATTTTGACCCACTTTAAACGGACAGATTTAATTGAAACTTTGTACACTTACGAAGAACCGGTAATAATTTGATAAGTTTATATCATTATCCTGATCAGGATCGCCAGTCCTTTCCTCACGTATTCTCTGCGTGAGAGCAAAGGTTTAATATGTAAGTACATTTCGTGATTGTCAGTTAGGTCGGTGGTCGAGCGGGCTAAGGCAGTCGACGTGAAACGACAGACTCCTCGGGCGTGAGTTCAAATCCCATGGCTGAAATAAAAAAATATTTTTTTTTTTAAGAAATATCTGTTGGATCGTAATATGTTATAATATCAGCATCAATAAGCAATATAAATATAGTTTAAAAAAACTACAAAACACGCTTTCATAGCACATCAAACTAAAAAGTGAAAAATAAATATAGTTTAAAAAAACTAAAAAACACGCTCTTAAAGCACATAAAACTAAAAAAGTGAAAAATAATTATTAATATAAACTGAAAACAATAATGAACGAAAAATACTAGTATTATTGTGAAAAAAGCGTGGGGCGCTTTGTGCCATATTTTTCCGCATATCGAGCAACCCACGCTTTTTTCACAATAATACTAGTATTTTTCGTTTATTATTGTTTTCAGTTTATATTAATAATTATTTTTCACTTTTTAGTTTGATGTGCTTTAAGTGCGTGTTTTTTAGTTTTTTTAAACTATATTTATTTTATTAATAGTTTTATTTAACTAACAACAATATTGTATTGTATGTTCAATTCTATTTTTAACGCTATATATAATATACAATACATATTTAGTATATATTTAGATGTTTGTTTGTCTTTAAGTTTAGTGTGTATTTTGTATTTTATATATATATGTATTATTATTTATAAACATTATTTTATTTTATACAATTTGACTTACCATAATGTACATTTTTGTATTTTACATGGTTAATAAACTATCTATCTATCTATCTATCAAACAGATACTGAGAGGTTAAACTAATATTTTTACAAAACAAAACTTATCTATATTGCCATTTATAAAAATTACCGAAAACACGTCTAAATTGCAACAGCTGATCGGTAGGTTATGTCAATACTTTATTTCAATTCGGCCAGAGTGCCGCCTTCAGTTGGTCGACAATTGAACATTAAAATGGATATAAATGACACACGAATAGTCCTGGTTTAAAAACATCATAATTATCTTGAATCTAAAAAAAATATTTTTATCCTACAAACCTTCATATTAAATTAAATCCTACCAGTTATACGAAATGCGCCGTTGTGGTGGATTTAGTATAATATATAATAATATTTGTATTTTTTATGATGTTATATACCTATTCGTTTTTTTTGTTACAAGTAATAAACAATTTTAACTTATCACCTAACTTAACTTAATTCTTTTAACTCTCTAAAAAGCAAAAAATTATTTGTAGTGTGTGAAACGGGGTTTTGCAATGGGAAATTCAATAGGCTCCTCCCCAATCATATCCGTTCATTAAACGGACTATAGCTTTGGCAAGGACGGAGGAAAAATACTTGACTCTAACATGAAGCACTCAAAAGAGCTGAAAATTTAAAATTTTGATAGTGATTAGTTCATTAAATTAAAAAAAATGCATACATGCGAACGGGCATATTTTTAAACCCAGGTTGCCTTGTCGTAGACGCCTAAAATATATGACGGAAACTGGTCAAGTCTTGTTGAAAGAAAGCGTGAATTTTTGTTATTGACATGAAATGTTGGTGCAAAATCAAATAATAATAATGTTTTGAATTTTAGTCCTATGAAGTCATCCGGCTAGATTTGCTCTATTGGTCGCTGTTTTGCCGGTATCACAGATTTTGTCTGCGACTGTTGACGGATATTGCATTAATTCGGTTTCTCAATAATCATTCACGAAGCAGTGCAAACAAAGCCTTAAATATATAGATCCATGCAATTGACCATCCTATATAATAACATTATAATATTTTTTAATATTGATATATTTAAATGTTATTTATGTGAAAATATTACCAAGTAAATATCAACATGATTGTAAAAGTGCTTCTGAACAATGTGCAACTTTTAATGCTGAAGCAGTTAAAACGTCTTACACCCCACACCGCCTCTTCAGCGCAAGGTATTAAACTGGAGCGGAATTAATTTAAGGGAGGCTCTGTAATCATTATTTCCGGAGTTAATGAGCGCAATTCGACGTTGTTCATCATTATACAAACGCCTTTTAGCTTCCACATTTAAAAAGCCTAGCCAAGTTTTCAGCATGTTTCTTGGCTATATTTCGAATTTAATATGACGTCTTTTTTTCATAATTAAAATCACGGTCAAGAGTCTCATTAATTTTTTCCCAGTTGATGACATAAAATTTGAAACGGGTGGAATTTACACTAGGCAATTTGCGTCAAATGCTCAAATTCTAGAGCAGATGAATATACAGAGGTGTCCATTAAAGAAGTGGTCAACTGCGACAGTAAGTTCCTTGAATAAAAATGAATCGGTTCAGTCGAACATATATCATTTTTTTTACAGCTCTAATGCTATTTACGTGATTTGATTCATATTTGGTACATGGGGGTGTTTTGGGTTACTAAGAAAATTTCGTGTAAGGTGAATTATATAAAGGGCACTGAAATTAGTCCCTTTAGCCGTCCAGAACTACAATCTAAACTGGGTAATATATTAGCCATGGGGGGTTACAATATGAAAAAATCAACAAGAGAAGTTATAAAAAAGGAGTTGTTAGGACAATACAACAGCAAATCTAATTTATCTTCTGTGCAATTTTACAAAGGTGCTGGAAATTATTTTGTACAACCGAATATATTTGTCCACAAAGAACATATTATCGCCATGTCAGCACGGATTCATATCTAACAGATCTACTGTTACGAACCTAGTGTCATTCAGTTAAACTGTGTCCAGGGCCGGTCATAGGCCCAGGCAACCCAGGCAGCTGCCTAGGGCGCCACAATTTAGGGGCGCCAAATGCCAAACAGATTTTTATCTCGAGTAGACAACTAAAAAAAAAATAAAATTTTATGTGTCAAGTAATTAGGGAAAAATAAAAAATCCGACAACACTGTCCGATATTAGGCAACAATTGCTCATGGCGCTAGTAAATGCGAGTTGTTCTTATTTCACGAATCACGGCATGCTGTAACAAGTGTGAGTGATACTGGTGCGACGTGCGACACTTAGAAATTTTATTCCCGTTTGCGTTGTTTAGCCGATATTATAAGGGTAATTAATATTCCACCATCTAAGCGTGTGTTGTGTGTTTTAAACTTTTAAAATGATTTAAATTATTTTGGTAAATGAAATAAACTTATTTTAACTGCAGACTGAGGTAGGTAACAAGCTGGTTAACTGAACATACTTATTGACAGACTGAAAAAATATACTTTTAGGTTCTATACTAAAATACAAAATGTCGGCGTCGGATAAGAAATCAGGTGCTTTCTATAGAAAAAGAAAGAAGCAAATGCTAATTCAATCCGATAAACAAACAAAAATTCTTGAGACGTTTATAGGACACAGAAAAAATAATGCTGCCTTTTCCACGTCTAAAGACGAAACAGATATTTCTGCTTCGCCATCGACATCTACTTCGGTTCGGGGAAACGAGGGTGAATCTCTGGAGGCGATTGAGGGACAAACTGAGGTTGAGATAAATAAAGTTTTATTTTACAAATTGAGTTTTAGAGTGCAGTGGCATTACTCCACAACAAAACGGTAGGTTTTTTTTAACTTTAATATTAACAGGAGGTTCTATATAAGGTACGGTTGACGTGATGACGTATTCTGTTAACATGAGTCTGTTGCATGTTTACAGTTGCAATCGCACAATATTTATAAGAAATATTATATTCAATATTTCTAATACAGGAATATTTTTAGGTTGATTCATGTGCCGCAGACTGCTCCGAAAGTGATCCGAAACTTGTATTCGACGAAGCTCACGCTGGAACATGGCCTATAAATATCAGCGACCATATGCGACAAATTTTGGTTCTGAAAGGCCCTGTTCAAGTAAGAAATATTTCTTTTTGTTGTTGATGATCGAAATAGAAAATTCAGTCCTGCTTATTATGAAAGAAAACTGCAAAATGGATCGTATGTTCAGCGAGACTGGTTGGTATATAGTGTCTCCAAAAATGCAGTATATTGTTTTTGCTGCAGACTTTTTTCAAATTTGCCTAAATCCTCCTTAACATATTATTCAGGATACAAAGATTGGAAAAATTTGTCTACAAGTTTGTCTGACCATGAGAAATCAGTAAATCATATCAAATCATACTATTCTTGGAATGAACTAAAACAGCGATTAAATTTGAATAAAATAATTGATATTGAGAATCAAAACTGATATGGAAGGAAACAGAGCATTGGAGGGAAGTTTTAAAAAGGCTTTTCTATATTATACAGTTTCTCGGTAAACAAGGACTGGCATTTCGTGGCTCAAGTGACAAGCTTTTTGAGTTAAATAATGGAAATTTTTTACAACTTGTAGAATGTATATCTAAGTTTGACAATATCATGTCTGAACATTTACATAGAATTTCAAACCAAGAATCTCGAATTCACTATTTGAGTAAAAGAGTACAAAATGAATTTATACAAATATTGGGCGATCGCATACAACATGAAATTATCTCTGGTATAAAAAAGGCTCGTTATTTCTCTATAATTTTAGATTGCACACCAGATGTGTCTCACACAGAACAAATGTCTATTGTTATAAGATATGTTACCATTGAAGCACTTACGGAAATAAATATAGAAGAGACATTTTTAAAGTTTTTACCCGTTGAGGACACTACTGGCCAAGGTTTATTTAATGTAATTACAAAAGAACTTCAAAAATTAAATTTAGATATAAATAATCTGAGGGGCCAGGGATACGATAACGGATCAAATATGAAAGACGAAAACGTGGGCCTCCAAAAAAAGGTTTTAGATGTCAATCCTCGAGCATTTTACGTTCCATGCAATTGCCACTCCCTAAATTTGGTGCTGAATGATGCTGCACTTTGTTCATCTGACGTAATATCCTTTTTTGGTGTTATTCAAGAGGTTTATAATTTTTTTTCTGGATCTACTCATCGATTGAGTATTCTTTAAAACAACATTTCTACATTAACTGTTAAATCTTTATGTACAACACGATGGAAAAGCAGAATTGACGCCGGTGATGCCTTTTCGTTACAACATTGGGGAAATATATGATGCTCTTTTCAAGCAAGTATTGACAGCAAATTGGATGGCTTTGCTAAAAACCAGGCAAAAAGCTTGGCAGCTAAAATGGAGGATTTTAAATTTATATCTAGTGTAGTAGTTTGGTATGAAGTTTTATATAGGATAAATTTGGTTAGCAGGCTGTTACAATCCAAAAGTTCTGATATACCGTTAACAGTAGACATGATCCAGGGTATTAAAAAACAGTTGGAAGATTTTCAAAGTGAACAAGGGTTCCACTCCATAATTACTGACGCCAAAGAACTTGCAGAGCAATTGGAAATCAATCCAACATTTACTAAGGGAGTGTTCTGTGCGACCCAGGAAAAAAAAGAGCACATTTCAGTATGAGTGCGAAGATGAACGTATCGTGGATCCAGAGAAATCATTCAAAATAAATTTCTTTTTTATCTTAGACACAGCAATTAATTCACTGTCTGAACGGTTTTTGCAGTTAAAGGAGCACAGTGATGTTTTTAGTTTCCTATACAATATCTCACAATCATTCCAACATGAAGATTTATTGAAATACTGCAACAATCTATCAACTGCACTAACCGCTGGCGATACCTCTGATATTGAGCCTAGGGAGTTATGCCAAGAAATCACAGTTCTCTCTGGCATAATAAAAAACCAGAACATAAAGGGAACACCAAGAAATGTTATGAATTTCTTGTCAACAAAACATATAACTGGTTCTTTCCCAAATTTAGAAATTTCTTTGCAGATTCTTTTGACGTTGCCAGTTAGCGTTGCGTCAGGAGAACGGTCGTTCTCCAAACTTAAATTAATTAAAACATACCTTAGATCATCTTTGTCTCAGGAGAGATTGGACAGACTTTCACTCTTAGCAATAGAAAATAACATACTCAATCGTGTCAATATTGATGAACTAATTTCTGAATTTGCAAGACGCAAAGCAAGACGGATTCAATTTTAGTTTTTATAGTAATCAGTTTTAAGAAGTTATTTGTTGTTATTTTAGTTCATTACAAATATATATTTTAAAAACAAAGTGCTTGCCTTGTTTTACTTTAAGTTTTACTCTAATGCTTGTTGATTAATGTGAAAGATAACTTAAAATCGCAACATTGATAGGTAACTATTATTTATCGCCTTGCTGTTTGACCTTTTTTTACAAAACGATTTGAAAATAGAGGGGGGGCGCCAGAATTGAACTTTGCCTAGGTTGAAAAAAAGTCATCGGACCGGCCCTGACTGTGTCTAAAGTCATAGACGAACAGGGTCAAGTAGATACTTTGTATACGGACTTTACCAAAGCCTTCGACCGCATTGATCATCAGCTACTGCTACAAAAGTAGGAAAAGTTCGGATTTAACCTGAACCTACTAAACTTTATTCGATCATAACTAACAGAGGGAAAGCAATTTGTCTTTTACAAAGGACATAAATCATCGACATACTTGGCACCATCCGGAGTACCACAAGGCTCCAATCTCGGTCCCTTATCATTTCTGTCATTTATAGATGATCTCGTATTTAGGCATATATTTCGGTCTGAACTCAACTTTGCCGAACATACGAACGTTAAGTTTAAAGAAGCAATCAAAATGCTAGGCTTTATCATAAAAAATTGTAAATCATTTACTAGTTCAACATGTCTAAAATTATTATACTACTCCTACGTAAGATCAAAAGATCGAGTATGGAAGCATAATCTGGAACCTCTATTACCTTATCCACAAAAATACGCTAGAAAATTTCTAAAATCCTTATCTTTTAGAGCTACAGGTGATTATCCCGAGAGAGGGGTACACAATAGTTATCTACTGGCTAGCTTTAATTTTGAGAGTCTGGAATTTCGACGATTCTGTTCCTAGCTAATTTTTCTCTATAAACTACTACATAATAAAATTGATTGTCCTCAAATTCTTTCACAAATTAATCTGCTGATTCCTAGAGCGCATTCTCGCGCATATTCGAGCCAACAGCAACGTGATAGTAAAATCACCTATATATTATATGTTATAATTTTAACAAAAGAAGTCAATACTGTGATATAAACATTTGTACACAAAAAGATCTATTGAAATATGCTAGACAAGCCATATTGCATCTGGGAGAGTATTTTATATCTTGTGAGGAATTCATTCATTCTTATTTTAATAATGTTCTCAAAAACATTGGCGAAGTTTGTGATCAAAGATATGGGTCTATAATTAGAGGCTTCCATTCGATCATCATTTTTGAAAATAGGTCTGTATAACGATTGGTGTTTTAAAGGCAGATGGAAAGTTCTTCCAGGCACGTATTTATTATGTATGTTAATGGTTCACATATATGTTGCAAATAAGTTTGAAATAAACTATACATATCTTACATTTTCCACGGTCTCTCTAATAGATACAGCTTAACCAATGTTCTCGTTTATATGCATTTACTTATCTAATCTGTTTGCATAAATAATATTAACAATTCTCTAGAAATAAATTAAAATGATAAGATGTGCCGTCCCTAAAGCAAACATGCAACGATAAAATACACCGACAATCAAATAAATAGAAAAAAAGAGTACAAATGCAGATATGGCATGAAAATAGACGAGGCTAGAAAAAAATCTAGATCAACAGAATTATACGTATCGAACGAATAGGTAACAAAGTACTGTGTAATTATAGAGATTCAGGTGTTTGCAGTGTGATTAGATTTTTTATTTGTAACTTAAGCTATGGGGAGACTTAATTGAAGTACACAGTGGATAGCAACAGTGGCAAGCAGGCAAGCACAAATTGTACACTATGTCTGAGTACGGTAGCTGGAAGTTGGTGTACCTACCAATAAAATAAGATTTTGAGTAGGAGGATACATAATTTATTTTATTTATTTTGTTTTATTTTGTTTTATTGCCCAACAGAAGTAACCCAATTACAGGACAAAGTAATTAAATAGAGTTGTAATAATAAAATTATAACATATACAAAATATTTTAATTTAAGTTGTAGAAAATAACAATAACAATATAAAATAATAAATCTATATATATATATATATATATATATATATATATATATATATTAAATTCGCTTTCCGGGTATACTCCCGCGTAGGTGATAGGCCCCGAGAGGGACCGTGGTTGTCTGAACGACGTTTCGGCAGAATCTCATCTGCCATCTTCAGGTTCTAACAGATAACTGCTTATTGCGGCTTCTGGTAACTCGAACTTCAGTTCACAACTACAATTCTTTATAATAAAACCTAGCATTTTCAACGCTGAAGAAGTAATTTGTTGAGCATGATTTGCAAACACAGTTTATTGTCAAACAGGATTCCAAGATCCTTCACTAAAACACAGCGAGAAAGTGTTGGGCTATTGTATGTGTAATTGAAAGTTATCTGCTCGCTGTTATTTGTATATGAACATACTCTGCATTTGGAGACATTCATTTGTAGTTTATTTACATTGCACCATTCTTCTACCGTTTCAATTTGTAATTGTAATTTTATACAGCCATCACGAGTTTCAAATCATCAACAAAGAGGAGGCTATTATAGTTTAAGATTTCCGTAAGATCATTAATGAATACGATAAATAAGAGTGGTCCTAGGTTTGACCTCTGCGGCACCCCAGACGTTGCAAGGTAAATATCAGAATCATACCCGTCATAAGCGACATATTGAGCTCTATCGTTTAGATAAGAAGTAAATAAGAGACATAATGTCAGTAAAAAATTAGGAATGGCACGGAAGCCGAACAAAGTGGTGATGAACAGGATAAGTTGCATTCACTTTTGAAAAGGGTATAAAACGTATGCTAATATGTCTAATATGCTATAAAATTAAATGTTATTACGGGCTAAAGTGCTTGCTAACCAATATTTATTGGTTTATTGACAACAAGGCAGATGACGGAGTCGTTTGCAAGACATTTACAAGGTATGTCCTCTTCCGGATTGAAAATCTTGGATTAATACAAAAAAAGTCTCTCAATCTGCATTGAGGCCAAAAAATGCATATGATAAGTACGTTTCTGAGAGTAAGAATCCTAACAAATCTATAGATGATATTTTACACAAGTTGTTGGCTGTTAAGGTAGAAATTATTTCTTCAATAAAAAAACAGAAAACTTTATTTCCTATTTTTATTACAAGAAACACATCAACGACCACACCAAAATACTGATCATTCTCTGCCTAACTCGTCTAACTACACGTACATCACATACCCATCAAATAAAAAAAATGATGAAAAACAAAATTAAACCCACCCATACAATGAAATTAAAATAGGAAATTTATATTAGGTAAGAAAACACTTTTCTAGATATGCATTCTGTCACTAATCTAATTTACGACTTATGTAAAACCATTCTTTTTAATCATTTTTAGCTTTTAACCTTGAAAAAAGTCCGAAAACTCGGACGAAACGTAGGACAAATTGTTCATGTACTTGGCTGAAGTCCTCTAGTAATAAAAATAGGAAATAGAAGTTTTCTGTTTTTTATTGAAGAAATAATTTCTAACAAATCTATGTGGAATGTCATTAATAGGAAAAAGGACCCGTCACTGATTATTTTAAAATGATTAGTAACCGTCAATTTGGGATTAGATAAAAAATTTCTACTTCATTAGCGATAGATACTTTAACGAAGCTAATAAATATATATTAGATTTGAACAAAAAGACATTTTACTTCCTCACCCCCCTCAAAGTGAGGGTTATGTATTCGTGAAAAAATTTTGAAAATTTTTATTGCATTTCTGGACGAATCTCGACGAAATATGACAATACACAAAATTTCAGACAGAAAAAATTTGCTGTCTGTGTGTCTGTCTGTTTCGCGATAGCAGCTAGATGTTGTGATAAAGCTTTCAAATTTGGTAACACATTCTAGAGACCAAGAAAGAGATTCAGTTCGTTGATGAGCATGTGACTTTTTTGAAACGTCAAAAAATGTGACTTCTTTGGAAACGTCAAAGTGACTTTTTTGAAACGTCAAAATATGACTTTTTTGAAACTTCAAATAGTCTGACTTTTTTGAAACGTCAAATCTCCTACTTTTATTATAACCCACCACACGTCGAGTTTTGCTACGGTGAGGAAGTTCTAATCTCCAAGTAATTGGCAGCGGTTTTTGGATTTGAGCAAAGCGTTTCACTATGTATCTCATAATATTTTATTAAAGATTTATCAATTCTCTTCCGACAGTCAAAAGCTGTTAACATCCTATCGTGATGAAAGATTCTAATTTGTTAAACATCACAATTTGAGTTCTTACCCCATAAATATTAGATTCGGGGTACATCAGTTTAAGATATCAAACAATAGACGATGTAAATTCCACTCATTAGGATAAATTCTTAGGCGTTTATTTGGACAATAAAATAACATGGGAAAATATGTAAAACACCATTAATAAAAAATACTTAACTATAGTCTAAAACTCCGGGTATTATGCAATAAAGTTTTTTAATATATTGTCCTCATAATGTCAAGAAGCTTGAAATGTTCTAAAACTGTGACGAAACTAAATTTTTATTCACAACAAACTATTTCGCTAAACAGTTTTAAATAATTTTGCACTAGGTTTTATCTCTGTTTTGTTTTAGATACCTATCTAATGTTCTTATAATGTTGATTGTTTTTATTTTGTAGTACAATATGTTTGTTACCTATATATATTTTTAATTCAATCTCATCTTGTGATAGTTATTAGATGGTTCTAGATTGTTTTATATTATGTTTTAATAATTGTTCTCTGACTTGTCAAATATAAAGTCTGTAACGAAATTGCAAGCCATTTCATTCCAGTTTGTTGTTTTCCGTGAGGAATTGTTTCTACCAGTCTAGTCAAGATGGCGCCACTCATTTCTACTGGAACAATTGGTTTGGTAGATTTTTGCACTTATAAAAAATGCCTAAATATCTATTTGTCTTTATTGCTCATACTCTACTCTCAAATGTATGTCTCCTTCCAAACGATAATCGAGTTTAGGTAGCAGAACTACGGTGGTACTTCCTTCTTATTAGTGTAACGTTCTGGAAGACAACACCTGTAGTTCAGCAGTCTGGGTAAAATTTATATGTTTTCTGGTATTATCGTGTAATTTTATGATCATCATTATTTAAAAAGTTGTTATATTGATTTAACGTACCTTTGAGGTAATTTTCATAATAATATTGTACCGTATTTATCTCAATTTACGCCTTGGAGAATTTGCTTCTCGGTAATTAGTTCACCTTGGTTGTTCTTTGGAACAGCCATCTTTAATATTGATTAATATCGATTTATCGGGTCTTGTTGGCAATTGATCTAATATCCCTCTGATATTGTAATAATTTCGTGTGCTAATTTAAACTAACTTTAGCGTTTAACGTTATTGTAAATTGTAGATTTACCCGGCAACGGATGTCGCCATTTTGTACGTAGTTAGTTGTTTTTTGTCTTTGCCTGTTGATGTTTTAGGTCACTTGGCTACGTTGATAGCTCTGTGAAAAGTGGTGACTGGTGACATTTGGAGATTGGTACCCCTTTTTGGACTAAACCTATTTGTTTATAACCTTTGTGAGAATTACCTAATGTGGTGCATTTGTTTTGTGGTGGATCATTTTATACCAGTGCATATATTTACCATATTTACCTTACGTTACTGAGGTCTAGACCTCAGTAACGTAAGGTTTTTCTAAATTTAAAATATCGAGTGCTTACTTGAACGTTTACTTAGTATTTAGTTAAAAACGTTGCTCTATAGAGCCTTGGCTAGTTCTTTGGCAAAGATACCTGCCTAGTTATCTGGCATTTACGTAAATTTTAATTATCTCCAGTAAACATATAGTCAAGCTATATATCTTTATTTAACTTTATCTGGAATTTATTATTACCTCTCTACTAGGAACTAATAAATAATTTAACTTAACGTTACCTTTAATTTGACCATTATCATACTGTTTTATATTTAGCAAATATTTATTTACGTTATCTTTCTAGTTTTCTGTTTGTATACAGACATTCTAAATTCTATTTTCTTGAAGATTATCTTCTATTAGTAAAAAAATATCTTACAATATAGTGAATACCTATTTCATTTTGTTTATTATTATAGCTACACCTAGTTTATTTGTTGGACTAGTAATTTTTCTATTTAACGTAACTCTTATTGATACTTAAATTAGTTGAAGTCTTCAACTTTCTAAAATATTGTGGGATACCAATCCTAGTTTGTTTAGTTTGCAGTTTACTCTGTAAATTTGTGTTAACTCTCATATTTTGTCTACGTAGCTGGACAATTCCAACGTCACAGCTTTTTACCCTGTTTTGCCTATAACACTGATCTCATAAAACTCTCCCCTTTTTATGTAAATATCTGGACCAAGAGAAGAGGATAACTGGTGGATCGAACTGATCATTATATACTGGGTGGAGCAGGAAAACAATATTTTATACAACTGGCATTTCGTCTCAAGGATAACTGCAGTACTGACAATGGTGATTCACACTGACTCCAAACCCATTCAGAGTTTAGCCGTTAGTGAATTCTTCGCAGGACTGACCCATTTGAAGTTATTTAAGATCTTCGTCCCCAGTGAACGTTTATATTTGGTTACAAGAAATTTGTAAGAGATCAGTCATTTTTTTTCTCTTTCAATAACGTCATATCATTTTTTTTGTGTGGTGAGTTTGTTGGTCTTCAACCACACCTAGATTTTTTTGACTAAAAGAGGCCATCTGAGCCCATGTATATATTATACATTTTTCATACCAACCTTTATTATACTTTTTATTAAATAATATCTTTTTATTCGACTTCCTTTCCAAACTAAATTCAAGGATTAACGTTATCTTTACCTTCTAAAGTAAACTTTTTAATTATTTGGTACTTGTAAAAGTCCTGGCGCCCAGCCTGGATTTTGGTGAGAACTCAAATCAATCTAAGCGCTTATCACGACTTGCTAACTGAGCTACCGGTCAATAAGTACAACCCCCAGCTAATTGTGTTATGCTAGTAATTGGAAGGAGGGGTGTTGCAAGTTGGAGGTGGTGATTTTTTTAAACGTATGTTCCAGTCGTGTTTGATAGGATTCATAACTAGTAAATTGTTTGACCATCTTTCTTCTTCTAAATACCGGATAATTGCTGCTGTTCGATGTGAAGATACAATCACCTATATAGATCGAGCCAACCCACTAGATACACGACTAGCGGTATGCGCAGTTTACAGTTGCCCGTCTGATTATGAAGTCCGAATGAAAGTTCACGTTTGCGTCGGGGCGCTTGCTGTGAGGTTCATACGAGACAAAATAGAATCAGTATAGTTAAAGTTGCGGTGGAGAGTATCGCTTGTTCAAAGAAATCTTTGCATATTGACGTAGTTACTAAAATTATCTGAATGTTTCACAATTTCAGTGTTTCTTCCGAGACGCCACAGATAATAAAACACTAATATAACGAAATATGTCAGAACAACATACAATGAAACTTGTTTTTTTTTCGAAACCAAAAGAAATTATAAAAATATAAATTAGTATTCTCATAAATAAAAAAGAAAAATAATACCATCTCTTAAAAAATAAAATGATATTTAAATAAATAAATAAATAAGTCAAATTATGCTCAAGAAGATCTTGATAAAGACAATATCCTAACCTACACTATAAAAGCGCCTTTTGACATTCGTACTGACAACAGATAGGCGACTGTAAACTGCGCATACCGCTAGTCGTGTATCTAGTGAGTTAGCTCGATTTGTATAAATTAAATAATCTCCTATAGCCTCTCTAAGAACGGGTTTCATAACAGTTCATCACATTTTTTTTTTGATATTCTGTACCTGAAATTTACTTATTGGTAAGTTGATAAATTCGTTTCACAATATTAATTCTCGTAATCCAGTCAAAAGTTAACTTTAAATTTTATTTGGTTGGCATGAGAATTAGAATAATATAAACTACTTTTAATCTATTCTTTAAAGCGACAGTTGACAGTTACATAATTTGTGTTCTAAAGTGGTAAAAAATAGTTTTAAACTAATAAATAAGTAATATTATGACAACAATTTGCTGGTTTTAATTTTTTTATTTAGTAGACATTTATATGTCCATAATGTGTCCTCCATGATTAAGTAGGTAGTTATTTTGTCTGTTTATGGTTTGAAGAAGTTATGTTTCATTTACTTATTAATAAAATTATTTATATTAAGCATTTTTTATTTCACAATGCCATATAGAAATTGATAATCCCTAACTAAATAATGTACAGAACATATTATATTATATACATATTATATGGCTCCGTGGTCTAGAGGTAACGTACTTGCCTCGAAACCTCGGGGTCCCGGGTTCGATTCCCGGTCGAGGAACTGGGATTTTTTCTGTGAGAAAGATTAATCATAGTATACTCAGATATTGGGTGTGTGTCCATTGTCTCTAAATGTGTAGCTCTCTCCCACACAATGTCATTCCAGACCTTCAGGGATAAAGAGGGTTATAATTTCAGGTGGTGTTATTATTATTATGTATAGCAAAATAATTAATTGTTGATTGAATTTTGCCTTGTCTCATTGGTCATTCATTTCTCCGTTCTTCAGTATTTGGAGTATTAATATGCTTCCTCTTCCTCTTCAGGTGCCATGTCCTCCTATAACCTTAGCATGATTTCAATTTTGTCAACTGTTTGTTGGTGATCTTGCACTCTGTCTGTAACCTTAACAGATTTTTCGACAAGAAGTTCTTCTACGCCCTGGTTCTAGCTTTCCATCTGCCATTTCCCGAGGATGATGATATGCAGTAAATGGTACTTGCTCGTTCTTTAACGTATCGAAAATAATCAAGCTTTCTCTTTCTCATATTTTTATGTACTTTCGTTTGGTTGCTCGATCTCCTCATCACCTCTACATACATTTGTAATTCATTCTATCCGTGATATTTTTAATATTCTACAATAGAACCATATTTCAAATGCCTCTATTTTATTGCCCATGACTTTCGTAAGGATCTAAGCCTCTAGTGTGGATACTAAAAACATAGCAGCGGAGAAGACAAATTCGTAGTGTAATAGTTAAAGCCGCTGCACAATTGAGTTGAAACTGTAACGAGATCTAGAACTAGAACTGGAACTGAAACCAGGCCGTATTACTAACAAAGTATTCCAAATTATTTTAAACATAAATATAACCAATAAAGCAAATGTGTTGTCAACGGCATAGTATATAAAAATACGGCAATCACTCTGGTTATTTGCCGTATCAAAAAACAGCTCATCGCGTCACAGCGCATGCATATGCTGTACCGAGAACTGAAAAGACAAAACTTGACCATCTTTCGGCTACGGTTCTGGTTACACTTATAGTTACAGCTCTAGTTATAGCAAATGTGTTATGCAATATCCATTGCTCCATATGAATAAGGAGTTCAATATTCCAATCGTTTCAGCTCCAGATCTGGTTACAGTTCCAGCTCAATTGTACAGCAGCCATTAGGTCAAAACTTTTTTCATTCGGAAAATACTGTTTCTTGCCTACTCAACTCTGCACCGATTTTCTTGAGTGAGATTCCAATTAATATTACTTAATTATAAACCGTACTAAAAATTAAATGCAGTAAATGGCTATTTTAAGTGAACCTGCAACATGGTACATTTTTACTTTCTTATGCCTAATATAAGGAAGTATAGAAATCGTGATTTTTTTCGACCTCGAGATTTTGATTGATTTATACGTTTTGAACCCGCCTGAATCCATTCTGACTATTTTCCGAATGATGCCTGTCGGTGCGAGCGTGTGTGCGCCCGTTCGTGCGTACGTGTGCGCGTGCGTGCATGCGTTCGTGCGTGCATGCGTGCGTGCGTGCGTGCGTGCGTGCGTGCGTGTGTGTGTGTCCGCGATAATTCAAAAAAATACTAAGAAGACGTCCCAAATTCGGCAGTTAAGATTGTCAACAACATTTTAGGTGACACATTTGGTGAATGTGGTGCCACCAGAAGAGACACAGTGAATGAAAGAAGAAAAAAGGTACAATTTCGGGAAAAAAATAAAAAAATTTTATTGCATTTCTGGACGAATCTCGACGAATTATAATGAAAAAAATATAACTTTATGGAAAAAAAATCTGTGTGCATGTGTGTAGTACCACGATAGCACCCACAGTTTTTGTGATAAAGCTTTCGAATTTGGTACACATGTTCTAAAGGTCAATGACAATGATAAATACGATGATGAGCAAAATTGGCCAGTTGAAAGGAGGTCCACGGGACCCAAACTTCTTTGTATTTGTCTTTACAAAAAAATATATTCTTGATGAAAGATTATAAATCATGTCTACTATATCAAGCCAATAAAACATATTTTCCAACATTTTAAATAAAGCTGATGTAAACTTAAATTTTTTTATACATTTGACCTCATAAAACGGGGTTAGAATAAATGTAACAGTTTGACATTTGAAAGGTTTAATTTAGTTACAAAAATGTCAATGTTAATAAGAAGAAATTATTAAAATATATGACATGAATTATAATTGACAGTATCAAATGACGCTGATAATTAATTATTTAAAAATTTTAATGAAACATCTCAAGGTACGATATTAAAATTTAATTGAGGTAAGTGAAGAATTAAATAGAATGATTTTCTTACATCAAGATGATATATACTGTTATAAGAAAGTTATGTGCTGGTCACATCAGATATTTTTATAAATGAATTGGATTTTTCTTAATACTGTAGTTTTTAAAAACATCTTTTATAATGATTTTCAAACAATAAAAAAATGTTATTAGTTAATCGTTCTCCTTTTAGAATTGCTGCTCCCTTCGAGCTTCTACTTCTTTTACTGCACAGATCATTAGCCCTGCCATGGCAAAGTTAAATATCAAGTCGGGTCGTCGTTCCAGTTGTACGGAAGCAGTAGCAGTAGCACACTCTGAACCATTGCTCTGAACTCACAGCGGGTTACATATTCCAGTTTAAAATCGAAAATAGGAACACGAACATGATGTGATGAATATATGAACGGTAAAATCGTTAAAATATGTTATTTTTAACGTTCAATTAGATTTTGTTACAAATCCATTTTCTGAAAGGAGTCCAATATCTCGTGGATCCCAGTAAAATTTGACAGTTGACCACTAAAAGATCTATGAAATGATTTTATTATTTTGTATTTTGTTTTGTAATAATTTATTATTTATACGGTGTTTTAAAAATTCATACCTTAGGCCAGTAAAATTAAGTGAAAAAGTCCCGTACCCAAAACAAATTCGTAATAAGCTAATTACTTTACCAATGTGTTCCTTGTGGTGTAATTACCTTCTGGCTAAATGTCCCAAAAAAATTCCACTTTTGGAACATTGGGAAAATCGAGCTGCTGTATTGGATTTCTATCGAAGAGTAAAGATTTTGTTACCTGCCTAACATCTAATAGGCAGGGACCGACTGCTTTACATCCTCCCGAAGGATGGTATATCACCTACACAACCCTCGCCTAAGATTTGATGGTTTTACTTTTGTACCACAATAAAACAAGATAGTGCCTTTTTACTGAAGCCAGGAATCGCCGAGAAATCCGACAAATATGCTGAATCAACAGATCTTGGCATATACGTCAGAATAGAATAGAATAGAAAAGAATTTTATTCTCAAACACATGTATATAAGTACACAATAATTATCACTGTTACATACCATTTTTATATGGTAATGGTCAAAATAGTAATAATGAGGAAACACATACATGAAAAATGCTTCTTGTGATGCAGTAGAGAAAGTGCACAGAAACTAAACTTATCTTATTTAACTAAACTACCACATTGCAGATATTATCATTACAATGTGTTTGCAGATTTATCAAACGTAAATTAAACTTTAAGATTCAAATTTTAAAATTACAAACTACATAGTTTCAAAAAATTCCGTGATAGTGTAAAATGAGTGCGAGGTGCCAGAACAGTTTTTAATTCACGTTTGAATATGTTTAGATTTGTAATTCTTTGACTACGCTGTGGTAAATGATTAAAGATGGACCTTTTTGGCTAACATTATAATTATAAAATGGAGGTAGATATGTAAGAAACAACATGCAGAATATAGAAATATGCTGAATAAATTAATCAGAGATGTCAAGAATCAATACTATAAAAAATCAGCCTGCAGATACACAAGGAAATTGTAAAAAAATTTGGGAAATTGTAAATAGTGCCTCAAATTCGACGGCAACACATAAACAAATTAAAAACATCAATATATTAAATGATGAAGGACTAGAAGTAACAAGTAATATAGAAAAGGCTAATGTTTTTAACGATTATTTTATAAATATTGGCACAAAAATGTCTCAAAGAATTGAAAAAAATTGATAACCTGCTTAATAATATCCAGAAAATGATTCCATGCTATCATCGATATTCCTTAAACCTGTAAAAGAAAATGAAATCATTAAAATAATTAGCAGTTTAAAAAATAACTCTTCAGCTGGACCAGACGGGATATCAGCTAAAGTAATAAATTCCATACACTTATATATAATTAAACCATTAGTACATTTAATTAATTTAACATTTAAAACTAGTCTAATACCATACCAATGGAAGGAGTCAAACGTTACCCCAGTGCATAAATCTGGGTGATTACAAAAATCTAAACAACTACAGACCTATCTCAGACAAATCAAAAAAAAGCATGGCTGTATTTTTGGACTTAGCGAAAGCTTTTGATATCGTGCCACATCAACTGTTACTAAATAGACTCCAAAACAATGGTATACGTGGATCTACACTATGTCTAATAGAACATTATCTCACAAATAGAAGACAATGCGTAAAAATTGATGACGTATACAGTGACTCGCTCAACACCACCATGGGCGTACCACAAGGGACTGTATTGGGTCCAATACTTCTCCTTCTGTATATTAACAGTATTACAAAATTAAAACAATTTCAAGGCCATTTGGTATCTTATGCTGATGACACTGCCATTGTATTTGGGGAAAATTCATGGGACACAGTATATAGCAATGCAGAAGAAAGTTTAACTCTGATTTCTAAGTGGCTAAACTTTAGTTTATTGAGCTTAAACATTCAAAAAACTATATTCCTAACATTCACCTTATTAGCTACCGATCAACCTACTAGAGAATTACTGCATATACATAATAATACATGTTTACAATAAATAAATTGTAGTTGCCCCAAAATTGGGAAAACCAGTACCATCAAATATTTAGGAGTTATACTTGACCATCATCTAAGATGGGACGAGCATGTTACGTCACAAAAAGAATTAGACAACTTACGCATAAATTCTTTAAGGAATATATTAGATAGGAAAAATCTGATGACTATATATAAATCGCTAGTAGAATCACTGATTAGATATTATATTATTATCGGGGGGGGGGGGTTACGGAATAATATAATGAATATTCTGCAAACAGCGCAAAATAGTATTCTAAAGATAATTTTAAAGAGAAAAAAAAACTCTACTCCTCTACACAATTATATAAAGAAGTTGGCGTATTCAACATAAGAAATCTCTTTGCTTTTCACCGTTTATTACACATATATGACAAGAACCTCTCACCAGCCCATTCTAGATATGAAACCAGGTTTACAGAAAATAGGTCTATAGGATTGCCATTAGTCATAAAAAGCCATACACAAAGATTTGTCTACTATCTCGGACCAAAGTTATACAATATTTTACCGCTGTATCTAAAAACCATAGGACAGTTTAGTAAATACAAAATTGAAATAAAAAAATTTATTACCCAAAATCATGATTCTATAAAGAATATCCTGCATTAAATAGAAAACTCGACCATAATAAGTTTGATATCTTCGAACTAAGTTGAAATAATATAAGACATTTATCTTCCCAATCATAGTAAATTAGTATTATAGTACGTACTCACTTACTGCCGTGTGTTGCTGGTACAAATCCTCAGTCTCGTTTTGTCAATAATTATTAGTTATAATATTTTACTATCTCTTTCTGTTCATTTCTATTTTAATATAAAAAACTATACAATTAATTTACTGATCAACCAGGAAGACACGAAATTCACAAAACAAGCATTTTGTGCTTAGGTGATTTCATCTCGGCCTAGTGATGCTGATTTACATGTGTTACTTACTATTATATGTATTGTATATTGTAATTCTAATATATTTTAGGTTATAGTCTACCACAAAGTGTAATAACATTGTACTATTCTACTACTCTACCTAATAATTGAAAATTGAATCTTTATTTCTTGTATTGTGTATGTGAATTTGTGATGGTGTTGTTAAATTACATTTTATTTTAAATATTGCCAAGGATAGGCGATATATGTACAGGTTATAGTGAATATTTGTAACAATTTAAAGGAATTGCCACACGAGTCGTATCTACCTAGGCCACATAGGATACGTAACGGCACGCTTTTGAATTAAAAATGTATTGTTTACATTTGTTGAATTTTCCCAAAACCCAATGCCATATTGCAAGATGGAATAGAAGTACGCATAGTATATTGTTTTAGCTGCATCAAAAATGATAAAATTTTTTTATATTTCCTATGGCAAAAACTGCAATAGCCAATTTCTTATTGATTATATTTATGTTAAGTTTCCAATCCAGTTTTTCATCAATATGCAGACCTAGAAAATTCGTACTGCAAACGGGTTCAATGTTTCCTATATTTGAGATCGATGTATTTTGCGGTATATTTTTGTTGGATTGAAATAACATGCTGACGGCCTTTCCCAGATTAAGTAATAATTTGTTAAATGTGAACCAGTCAGATATGTCGGTGGTTTTCATTTGTGCTGTTATGAATAAATTATCGATATTTGAGTTGCTAAGTAAAAAGCTTGTGTCATCTGCATATAGTGAAAATTTTAATGATGAATAATTATAAACTAGATCACTAATATATACTAGAAATATGTAATATTGGTCCCAGAATGAAGCTCTGGGGCACTCCATATTTGATATTTTTGGATGGCAGTAATATTTTGTGCGTGAAGTATTATTATGCAAGCAAACGTCTACTAATATTTGACAAAATTATTTTGTAACTGTCAAACTGATTGTTCAAAAATTGAAGTATTGTTCCGTAATTATGAAACACCCTGTAAATCAAACAAATTAAGACTGTTCAAATAAAGCAAAACAGACGGTTGTTTATGTTGATTTCAGCTCTTGTGAGATGAGTTTTTTAATTGAGTTTTGTGGCTCCAGTTTTACAACTTTCCATCGATGCGAATATTGTTGACGAGAGGAAGCAAATGGGTCAGAAAAGGATATTGTATAAACTGGAGAATCATAGTTGAATTGAGATATTAAAAAGCTAATTAATGACGTTATGTCGATAATTATACATCACATCACACAAATATAACTTTCGCGTATAATCAAAACGGAATAGCGGATGTTGTGAAATGGGCTATTAAATCGTGGTGTTAATCGCTATTAGGTAAATGTGTGAATGAAATTTTTCAGTTGCGTAGTTATTTTTAGAAAGAAAAAACTTCTATTCTTTTTCTGTGAATATTTGGTCCGAATTCGCTTTTTTATGTAAATTAATTAATTAATTATCGATGGTTGTAAAATTACACTGTGCACAGAAGATTAAAGATATTTCATATTTTCATGAAAGAATTGGACGAAAAAAGCAGTTTGTTATGGGGGGGATTAAAAACTTCTTTATTAAACTTATTGCATAATTTGGTTATGAAAAATCGAGGGAAACTATGTTAGTTTAAGAAGTGCTTGGTCGTTTGGAACCAGATGCCCTAAACCTATCAACAATACCTCGTATTCTGGCCTCTCAATCTAATTATTTCAAGTATACCTCTGAGCATGCTTTTGATGTGGTCGATTGCATCTTGTGGGATTTGTGCCCACAATTTGGTTAATAATTTATTTGCAGAAAAAATAATTTCTGTACTAGATGAACTGGTGCCAATCAGGGAAATTAAAATAATAATAATAATATTAATAATAATAGTAATAAATGGTCTTCATTTTCCAATATTTTTGATACAAATCATATATATATACCGGGTGCCTACGATATTACTAGCCAGCCTATAACTTCCTTATAAAAAAAGATATCGATTTCAAATTTTAGGATGTTGTATGGTTGAACATGGTGCACAGTTTGATTGCTTCAAGATCTGATTTTCATTTCCAGTTTAACCGGAAACAGTATAAAATTTGTTCTTTTTTTATGGAACACCCTGTATATTATTCAAAATTTAGATTGCCCAGGAAATTGTAGGTCCAAAACATGTAGCATACCCTATATCTATCTTTGACAGTTTTCGAGAAAATGGCGGTTGAAAATGTTATATCAATCATAAATTATTTCATTTTCACTTGGCGTAAGCCAGCTTGAAGCATACCAGTGGCCTTATTGGCATCAAGTTGTAATAAATGCCGCCTTGTCTTCCATATTTGTTCAAAAAACTCCACAGGATACGTTTCAAACACTCTTGACGGCAATTGTAGCTATTCGAAAATTAGAAAAAACAATAATGCAATGAAAAAGAGACATGAGTCTTTTATTTTGTACATCTAAAAACCATGCAGAAGCATAAACACGGAAAAAAAACTTTTGCATGGAAGTATTTAAGTGTGATTTTTCCAATATCCTTAACTTTCTGTACACAGGGCATTAAATGGTAGGTAAACATAAATCTCCTGAGCTGAAAAATTTGGGTTTCTCTCAACGTGCAACACTGAATTTTCTGTTTCTGTTTTTTCTCTTTGTAAATGAACTGGCGTTTGTCCGTTTGTCGCTTTTAACAGAATGCTGCTTCTAAATTTATGCCTACAATGTTTCTGTTGTAAATAAATTATAATTTTCATAGAAGTACATGTTATTGTAACTGTCGTGATTGGGTTATTATGCCTATCCCATTGACTAGCGAGCGTCCCACCGTACTCGGCCCATTGTATTCAAAAGTAATTTGCAGTTAATAATAGCTCACCGCAGCTGGGGTTATTACAGATTGTTTTCAGCTATACGCAGGACCGTAACCAGAGAATAAAGACAGAGGGAGTCTTTTACGGTCCATTACGACAGGACAATAAGTAGTTGCAAGGTCGATTTCCCGGAAAATCTACTATTGGTATTGGATGATCTACTTGGTTCCATCTTTAAAAACGACTTAGATATTAATTATTATTTTTGGAATTGTTACTATTGCGACATTTGTATCCAGTGGTTTGATTCTCATAAAATTTGGATTGTGTAAAAGAGACTTTTTATCCACTTCTTGCATTTAAGCCAGTTTAACAAAATATCATTGGGGTGTCAACAGGCAATCTATATAAATAAAAATCAATTGCCACATGTATGACGGAGCATCACTTGAGAACGGCTCGATCGATTTGGCTGATTTCTTTTTCGTTGTGTTCGTAATTGTCAGGACAAGGTTTGTATGGAAAATCCACGGGAAAAGTCGGAAATTTGGATGGTATTTTTATATGAAAAAAATCTTGATTAAATTTTGACGTTTTGATATTGATAGTCATTACGTGAAATGAGGCACAGTTTGAGAGTTCTGCTGTCGTATATTTTCAAAACAAAAACGCCGACCAGCATAGTAAGTAATCTCGTTGTGAGTATAGAGGTATAGGTATTAAATTTAATTCGGAATTTTTAGTCCGTAAAAGGTGACGTAGTTGCTATATTCCGCGCATGACTACCGCGTCTCCTCCTACTTCTGCTTTAGGCAGAGTTTAGTAGCTTGAGGATTTTTCAGAGCGTCCAGAACAGTCCATTACTACCGCCAGTACGTACCAGACGTGCCGACACCGACCGCTCCAGAGAGGAAGCAGCCCAGGATACGAAAGTAGGTATTAAGGTTTGGTAAATAAAAATTATTACTTGGCTGGTGTGTATTTTCCGGACATTGTTTAGTGTGCTTGTATTAACGCTTGCTTCCGCTCCTGGTATCCGTCCGTTGTCTGCTTATGGCCGATTCATTATTGCTGGTCACCTTTTTCACTGCTTAATCACCGTATTACCGCGTCGCATCGCTTGTACGCCCGCTTACTGTCCCCACTCGCCTGTAATTAAGACCGCTTGTAGTATAAGTTGTAATTACTAAGATGTATATATAGTGTAAATAGTAATTAGTGTGTAGAATAAATGTAAATATATTGAATGAGAGTCGTTTCATTAACTGTAGTGTGTAAGTTACCTTTTCCCGACCCCTCGCTTATCCGTTTCTTCACTGTAGTTGCCCGGCCTCTATCGTCCCGCCGATAGAGTAAAGTGGTGTTTCTGCACTCTAAACAGAAACTAGCGCCCGAGATATTCGTACCGTGAGCACCGCCGTAGTGTTGGGCGTCAAAGTGACACTTCTGCTCTTGTGTAGAACAGAAGGCTGCGTCACAAGGCTAATGCAACTAGATGTTATAAGCTTAAAGATTTGGGAGTAATCTTTGATTGTAGATTAATTTTTACTGGCCACATTAATTATATGGTAGCGGATGCTTATAGAAATCTTGGTTTTATAATAAGAAACAGCAAGAAGCTTGTGGAAATTGCTACACTGGAGTTACTCTTTAATGCTTTCGTTAGATCTAAATTGGAATATGCTTGCCAAGTCTGGAATCCGGGATACGAAATTATAAATTTCATATTGAGAAAATACAGAGAATATTTGTAAAGTTTCTATAGTATAAGTCGAATGGTGTTTGTCCCTCTCATGGCATTTTCAACAATTTGTTATTACAAAGATTTCACATGAGTGACTTGATTACTAGACGGAAATATTATCCAATAGTAACCTTATATAAATTTTTAAATAACCAAGATGATTGACCAGAATTACTTAGTTGTTTCTCTCTCCATGTTTCAGTTTTTCAAACTTGTTCTAGTAGTTTATTTTATTTGCCAGTTTCCAGAACAAATCTGTTAAAATTTTTACCTTTATACCCCTGTGTTGAAACTATACGTCAGTTCAAGAAAACATTGATGTTTTTAATTGTAATATTAGAGTTATAAATAATAATATTCTTTTTCTACAAACACCATTAAAAACTAAATTTTTAACACGGCATACTTGAATTAAAAATGTAATATTATATAAACTCGCGTTAAAAATGATCACACGATTTACTTTTAATACTAGTGCAAAAAGTAAAATGACAAGTCGTTTGTCATAATGACATTTATATATTTATTAACAAAAAATTACAAGTTATTTAGAAATATTTATATTAATTGTACAATTGGAGCAATTAGTAATATTTATCCCTTGTGAGGAAGCTACTTCACAGGAAGAAATTGTTGAAGTTGAACTTGAAGCAGTGGAGGAAATACTATTAATATGCTCTATTTCTGAATTGTTAGAAGAAGGGCAATTATTTGGAAGAATGTGACAAGCAATCCCCTTTTTTGTTTTCTAACGAATCTTCCAAGTATCCTTCTGCAACACTCGAACTTTTCCATCCTCCATGTCTTTTTATTGTACATAAATTTGCACCAGAGTCTGCTAACAAGCTGGCGGATGTCTGACGGAAACAATGTCCGGTGTAAAGTTCACTATTTGGTAATTTCAAAAATCTTGCAATATCTGTAGGCATCTTTCCAAAAATATTTATTCCAACAGGTTGAATCGTACATTTGTTACTAGTGTATTTAATAAAAAGACGACGGTGGTTGACATGAGTTGGACGTAATGCTAAGTACGTATGATATGTCAATATAAGTATCAGTAATAACAGTAAAGGTTCTTGAAACTCTAGTCTTGCTATCTGGAATGTTTACCACTAGTGTATTTCCTAAATCCTCAATATTGTTTAAACTCATTTGACAAAGTTCTTCACGGCGACAGGCGCCTAGTATACCCATTACAGCAGCTACTTTAAACATCAAATACTTGTCATCTGGCGTCTCTGCAATAAACTTATCAATATTTTGGCGTGTAAAAATTTTTGGACGATATCCTTCTCTTTTGCGCTTCAAAAATGCGATGAGTTTATAAAACTTACTTATATCTTGATTGTTATTGACATTTAACATAGCCTTTATCATTGAAAAATGTGCCCAAAGCGTCGAAGACTTCCAAATTTTAGAATTTTGCTCGAAATAGGACAACATTACATTTTCACTGTACTTGCCTGCAACATTGTTCCGATCGCACCATTCCACAAAGCGTTTGTACGCTAATTCATATTGTTGTTTGGATTTTGTGGGCAACAAATCTAAAGTTGCCCTTGTAGCTGCTTCTTCAATTTCTTGAGGAATCGATGCGCTTCCTTCTGGACTATAATTAATATTGGAACTCATCATATTGCAATAGTTTCTCACATTTGACAAGCATGTAACAAACAACGGGCAAACTTGATTTATTTATTTCATAAATCCTACAAACTACTAGAATTATGAGGTAACCATTAAAAGGATTTGAAATCTTTTTAAAGAAACTTTATTGTTCTTTTAATGGTGTTTGTAGAAAAAACATTGTTTGATACATGTGTTAATAATGACTTTATTTTGTTCGTAGAGTTACTCCACTCGCTTACGCTCGTTTCGGAAACTTCTCCACTCACAAAATAAAAAGTCGTTTTTAACACTTGTATCATAAATAACTATTATGTGGACTATGTTAATATTTAAGTTATTTTGTCAAGTTAATTGTAATTTCCTGCCCTGTAATTGGATTCGTCTGTTGTGTAGTTAAAATATAAATAAATAAGTAAATAAATAAATTTGTTGGATTTTGTTAAAGAATTAATGTCCGGAAGAAAATTACAACAATAATCAAATATCATATTTTCACCATAAAATGCCAAAGTGGAAATATATGTATGGGATTTTAAGATTCTCTGCTCTGAAATGTTCTGCTTTTTTTCTTGATTTGTTGAGGCTCTAAAATTGATTGGTTTCTTACGAACAAATTTTTGTAAAACGATTAAATTAGCACCGACTATCAATCATCTTTTCATGTATTTTTTCTTTCGTTCAACCCGTTCCAGTCCCTTTTTAATGTTTTTATATCTTCCATACATTGTTAATACTAGTAGTCCTGACCTTAGAACCAGTTTTGTGGGTACCTGCTCGCTACAGAGTATTAAATTAATATTATAGCGTCTACCTGTTTGACTCATAGCCATCGATGAAATGTTAACAGGAGGCGTATTTCAGTATTTTTAATTTTTTTCTTGCTTTTTACACAAATACAATAATTTTGAACTTCCGATTATTTCGAGATATCCGAAGTTTCGGTTACCGGATGTCCGGTTTTTACCGGACATATCGTCTTTTTGAGGGCCAATTTCTGACCCCGTATACCGGGTGTAACAGGATCATGGTACACCCCCCCATTTCTCCTTTAGTTTTGAAAATAATTGATTCAAATTTGGGATATCCTATATACATAATAAGCGACACGTTTTGACAAATAAGTAATTTTTTTCACTTCCGGTTTCGAAGGAAATGATACTAACTTTCGATTTTTAAATAGAACACCCTGCATATTATTACATTTTTGATTTCTGCATAATTTTCTGAATCCAACGATACCAAATAAGTGACATTTTAAATGTCAATATTCTTTATAATATAATTTTTAGTTTTCCATTTAAGTATGCCATGACGGTTCCGATTTATTCTAAATGACCTGTGTAATGCTAGAAAAATCGAAATCCCGTCTAAAATACTAAATTACGTGATTTATGGGCAAATAAATTTCATCAAAATAGTTTTTGGGGAAAACTCAATTTTTTCAAATGGAACCATATTGGTATCGTGGTACCATTTATTAGTACTATAAATAAGGAATTTATTCATATGTCGTATTAAAATATGCGATATATACAAACAAAATTACAGCTAAAAGAAAAAAGAGAATCCAATTTTGTTCTAATTACCTTGTCAGGCTTTCTCTATGGTTTTTTTACTTTTCATTGCGATTATTTTTACTTATAACATTCATCTTTCGTTCAGTATTTTATACATTTTAGTAAGCAGCTATTTCTTTTGAAGGTCGATTCTTTTGTTCGATCCCTTAGACCTAATCCCTTCTACTGGTAGAAGAATCTAATAGTGTTTTGATATACAAAAACAGTGATAATAACAAATATTGATAAAAAAAAATTTCACCTTTTTTTATCGTTTATTAGTTTTTTGTTAACGTAAACGATTAATAACTAATGAAGTATAACAATTAAAAATATCGTGGTGTGATTATTTCATAAAGTGTACTTGTCACAATGTATTCAGCATCGCTTATAATTTTCACGTCTTTAGTTTAACAATTATCTGACTATAAACATAAACGTGAACTCCAAAAAAATTTGTTAATTAGCAATAAGCGCATTTTATGAAAAATGGATGAAAAATTTTTTTTAAGTGGATATTGTTCCTTGGGTCTAGATAATCCGATAATTTTTTGAAATTTTTTAATTAATATTTTATAGCTAAAAAAATTTGTTTTGTTGCTACGGTTAGATTCTGAGGTCTGTGGCAACGTCGCGCTCGCCGCGCAGAGCACTATTTCACCATTAAATTAAAATTATTAATAATGGAGGTACAGTTCCGGTAGTTAGGACTTTTTATCGGAAATTTCGTCCTCTTTAAGAATCTTTTTTTTAAATTTCTTAATTATTAATAGTTTCTGAATTATTTGCGAAAAACTAAATGCCTTTTTTTTAAATCTTAATTTGTTAATAACTTTTGCAATTTTTTATGTGCTGGTAAACAATTTTTATAAATTTTTCTAGACGTCATTCCGAATCCAATGAGCTATCACCCATATTTTTACGACCTTTATCACTAATTAACACCGTTTTAAACTTGTGAACTAGACTAGATGTGGTATTAACGACGTGGTACTAAGACAACGCGGCGCTCCAAAGCACTCTCTCAACGAGGTTCGTGCGCACCTTGGCGAAGTGTACCCTGAGAAATGGGTCGTATTTATCCTATGGCCTGCGAGGTCACCCGATCTCAGACCACTCGATTGTTTCTGCGGGATTATCATCCGCCTACAATAATTGACAGCATGAAAAATCGGATAATTCGTAAATGAGAATTAGATCCTCAGTTATTATGAATGCAAATTAGTTCCTCAAAAGCGATATTCAGGAGAGACTACGGTTGTGTGTCCAACATTTATGTTAAAATGTGGTTCTATGTTCTTAGTCGTGTATACCATGGTCGGCGCGACCTGGCCAATTAGTGCGCGGGCACTTTTAAAGGACTATAGGCACAAAAACTAACACAAAGTTGGAAAGTACAGTACATAGTACCCAATTCATGGTCCTGGAGTGTGTTGGAATCTTTCGTGTGAAGAGAATACTGACGTAGTTTTCCACGAAACACCAAAACACTATATACTGATGCGCGTTTTAGCCAACCAAAGTTGACATCATCTGGAGATAATTAAAACAATTTTAATCATCTCCAGATGATGCCAACTTAGTTGGCGAAACGCGCGTCGAGTGCAGTATATAGTGTTTTGGTGTTTCGTAGAAAACTACGTCAGTGTTTTTTCAAATTAATGCTTCATGGTACCATGCGCCATATTTGGGGCGTCAATGACAGCAGTCGACACACAGAACTCTATGTGCACTACCCATTACCATCTCGCAGATACAAGCAAAAGAAGGAGAGACCTAGTGGGTGCATAAAATTAAACAAAGGAAAAACTAGCCCCATATACTCAGAAAAGGAAACAATAGTGCTGTTACGTCATGTGTTTCGGAGTTATTGGTCCTCATTAGTGCAATATGATTCCATCCTAAATCCAATTCCCTACACTGACGAGGAGCAATGACTTCAAAACCCTTGTCCGCTGCTGCATTGTTGTCTCGTTTTTTGAGGTATGTGTTTTGTGTTATGGAAATTATTTGATAGACCAGTGTATCTACTTTACATCCTGCCTGTTTTACTTCGTTGGGTCTTACATAGGGTCTGATATAACTGACATGGCAACGATAATCAATATTCAAAAGAAATTCGAAGGTGATTTTTTTGTTTGACTTCTTTGTAGGAGGGTGCGGGGATTTCAGTGGTTAAATCAGGTACGCCACTCAACAGGTCTGCACCTGAGAATCTATAATAAAGGGCCAATGTAAAAGGTCGCATGAAGATGTTTACTAATATTTGCCATTGTCATTTCAACTGGTTGTGTGTTAAGGGCAAACAAATATTGAAAAGGGGATCCTTTTTTACTTATTTTTTGTATGATATTGCATAAAAGATGGTGTTCATATTTAAATTAAAAAAAATTTCATTAATAAGTTCGTTTTAAGTTTTTGCTACTACGCTGCGTTAATTAAAAATATTTTAAACTTTTTGCAAGGTTGTTAGTAATGTCTAGATACTTTCTAAAAAAATTCAACAAATGTGTCAACACTAGCAGTGAAATAGTTTCCACAAACTTTAAATCACTCGACACACGTTTCGCAAGCCAAGTTGGCATCACCAGGATATGACTAAATCTAAAATATCGAATAACGTATTGTCGGAAACTACGACGGCTTATTAGCGTCATGGATAAAAAAAATAATTTTTGAAAATCACGAAATTTTGAGAAAAAATTCTCAAAATTTTGAGAAAAAATCTCGAAATTTTGGAAAAAAAATCTCGAAATTTTGAGAATAAATATCGAAATTTTGAGAAAACATCTCGAAATATTGAGACAATGAAAAAACAGTGATTTAGGTTATCTTCATAAGACTTTTATCACATGGAAGAACCATCACCTTACGCATATTCCTTATTATTATTATTCATTGCCAATGTTACACTCGTTTCTTCTCATGTGTGATGGTGATGGTTCTTCCATGGTTGTTTCAAAATTTTGGAAAACGCTTTTTCGGCAAATTCGCGGGCGGCATGTCGTTCTACGTCGCTAACGACGCAAAAAAAGTCTTATGGCCGAATTCGATTTGACACATCGTAACGGCGTGGCGGCCGTCGACGCGCCGAAAATTTTCAATCGTCCGAAAAAAAATACTTAGTCGGCAGATTAAGGAACGCGCTCCCGTGGGTGGCCATTACTCGAGGGTGGGTTTACGTGAAAAAATTGGAGGGGGTTGGGGAGGGGGCTAATTTCGGAACGCGTCTTTTCAGCAAAATCGCGGGGGGCGCGTCGTTCTACGTCGCGAAAGACGCAAAAAAAGTCTTATGACCGAATTCGATCCGACGCATCGTAACGGCGTGACGGACAATAATATACAATTTTTTTTCCGGCAGAGGAAGATGCCTTGCAACGCGCCAAGGGTGCGCGTAGCGCACGCTTAACTTATGCACATATCAGAGGTGGATACGGAGGTTAGACTTAAAGGTTGTAATACTTGGTGATGGTTCTTCCATGCGATAAAAGTCTTATGAAGATAACCTAAATCACTGTTTTTTCACTGTCTCAATATTTCGAGATTTTTTCTCAAAATTTCGATATTTATTCTCAAAATTTCGAGATTTTTTTTTAAAAAAATTTCGAGGTTTTTTCTCAAAATTTTGAGAATTTTTCTCAAAATTTCGAGATTTTCAAAAATTTATTTTTTTTTAACCATGGCGCTAATAAGCCGTCCGTAGGAAACACAACAACTGTTGAAAATATTCAAATCTTATTGTAAAAAAATTCAGTTAACTATAAATTGCTGTATAAAAATTTATTATACACAGTGTCCGCCAAAAAGTTCTAAACGTATGGTAAAATGTTTTATTTCCAGTAAATTGTCCAACGTTAGTTAATCTTCTTGACCTAGAAAACTATTATTTATGTTATTAAAGTATAAATAATTTAAACAAATCATTGTAGCTAACTATAGAATAGAAAAGTTTGCTCGAACTTTCAAACAGGTATGGCATAACAAGTTTTGTACATATGAAACCGAAATTTTTAAGCCCATTTGAATTTTCACAATATTTCTATGCATATGCATATATACAAAGTGTAAATAGGCAGCTAAAATTGATAATAATTAATATGTTAGCTTAGAATTTTTGGCAAGAACAAAGAACTTAAATCCTACACTGATAATAAATTAATATCAATGACTTAAGAAAGTCATTGATTAATAATGTTATATATAGGTACACATCAGGGTGCATGACTGGTAAGTCGCCGTATTCCTTTCAAGGGATGTTAATAGAGCTCATTTGCAACTGATTTAACTATAATATGCATAATGCCAAACCTAACAGTTTTGGAGATATATATATATATATATATATTTTTGGAAACCTCTTACCCTTATATGTTTCAAAAAACATGTGTCATCGCTTAAGCGGAGATTTCTCACTCAAAAAATAAGACAAATAGTTACTATCAACATGGGTCCATTGCTGTTTCGTACTTGAAATGTAGAATGTTGAAGTTTTATTATTATATCGGTTAATTTTGTAAAGAAAATATATACTCCACTGACTTCTTTAGTTTTAGGTGGCACAGTTATGTAGACAGTTAATTGTTGAAAAGAAGTCACCTCTTGATTTTTGTTAGATTTAGGTTTCGTGTAGGAGATAAATGAAATTTTCTATGTAGGGTACTTAATAGCATTATTTTTTTTAATAGACTTAAAAAGACTTTAAAAATTTCATTTATGTTCTACACGATGCCGATATCTAAAAAAACGTCAAGAGGTGACATTTTTTCGGCAATTAACTTTCTACATAATTGGGCCATCAAAAACTAAAAAAATCAGTGGCGTATATATTTTTTACAGTTAACATAAAGAAAAATGAAACTTCAATATCTCAGAAACGAAGCAAAAATGGACCTACATGTGTTGATAGGAATTAGGTATATTTGTTTTATTTTTGAGTGTAGAATCTCCATTTAATCGATGGCACATGTTTTTCGAAACCCCTGTATCTCTTTAATTTGAAAACAATGGATGCTCTATCTATACCTACTATTTTTGTATTATTTATGGAACTAAAATATAGTTTTTAAAAGTTCATATAAACCTCATTCGAAAAGTAATATATGAAGTATAGAAGTTTTTAAATAATTTGCACGTTTAATGTATTATCAAGTTTTAAAAATAAATTCCTATGATTGTACGATTGGGTTGAAATTTTTTTCACAAATGTAGTTTTCTTAGCTCGACTTTTTATCTTATTAAATTATTTAACCTAATTTTTGTTAATAACTATGTAAACTAACGCAGGAAACTGAAATATTAAAGAAAGTTTTATTATTTTTTTTATTTTAAAAATAAAATATCTCAAAAAATATTAGATCTCTAAATCAATTGCAAATGAGTTCTACTAACCCACCTTCAAAGGAATAAGCCGACTTACCAGTCACCCTGTATATGCATTATATAATAAAACGCCACTACAATAAAAATGCAGATCTTGACTATAGATTGTATATAATACACAAGCAAAAATTATCAAAAAGGAAAGTAACTTGGGAAATCTATACACAACCATTAAATTTCAGATGAATACATTTTCACCTACAATAATAGTGACGTTGTGTATTCATTTCTTGTAAAATATAACATAATTAAAATAGCTTGCATGCAGTAAAACCAGAATTATTAAATTTACCTTCTAATATTGAAATTAAGAACTCCAATCCCAACTTGCTAATAGCTCTTCCATCGTAGACTCATTAACTTCTTTTTCACAGTTCATACTGTTCATGTACTTCTTTTTCAAGTGTAACTTATAAATATAAATTATTTCATAGTAATCAACACGTATGACTCGTAGTAGGTAAGGTATGTCGTCTTTGTTTGGCAAATGCATAGCTTTCTACCTCCCACCACTGCGCGATTCACTTGTGCCAACATTAGAACACTTCTCATTGAGATTAGCAAGTATTCAATCAAGGATAACAGTTATTGGATTAATAGTATGTATAATTCTTCCAGCAAAGTTGTTTGTAGTTTTATTCCAAGAGTAGTATTCTTATGCAAGAAAAACATTTCAATAAGAATTTACTTCAAGATGTCGTTATACTTACTCTCACGGTTAACAGTACTCGAAAAAATGAAAAAATGGCCTTAGAAATTTGTAAAAAATAAATATTCCGTCTATTTTAGATATCAAAGTTCAAACAAAATAAATGGATTGGACTACTCTTAATCCACCTCTTATTATTTCATGTAACTAAAATTCGAGGGAAGACACTTTATTCATACCATAAAATCTGAATGTCATACCATTATTTTCTTAATTTTATTTAGGTGTGAATTTTTCTTTCAGAATCTCCCATGTACTTGAATTAACAATATTTCCTGGTACACGAATTTTTCAAGAAGATTTTCGCAAAAATTCCGATAATAATTCAAGCACTAGGGAGATTACTACTGAAAATTAGGGTTAAAATTGGAAAAATTTCCATTTTTTTAATATTAATTTACTCAAAAAACTCTAACTGATAATAACTTTTGAACTACTCTGTATAATCGGTTCATGCTTATTACGTATATTTTACTTATTTGACTTGACGAAATTCCATAGATCCCAAATCCAGGTCTGGATTTAAAAAATGTACCGTTCATAATTTCTTAAAAAACAGCATCCTGTATATTATAATTTCGAAAGTCTGTTTAGATATTTGAACAGATCATAAGAAAATAAGGCAACTGGCCTATTTTTTTATAGTTATTCTTACTTCATTTTCTAAATACAGATATGTTTTTGACATAAAATGAAATTTTTGAAAGATACTACGAAACTCGTTTTGTTAAAAATTACTAATTTACTAAATATTAAAATTTTAGGAAAAAGAAAGTTTACATTTTTAATACTGCTGTTATTTCTTGGTTCCGAATGTTTAAATCGGAATAATTAATTTTTCTCAAACATTTTTCAATACAAATTTGAAATTAATATTAAACTGTCATAGTATTTTTAAACGCATTGTAATAAAATCTAAAATTTACTATTTTTTAAAATCGCATGATGAAAATATTAAATGTGTTAATTATATTGTAGCTTTCTGCGGTTCAAAATCCGCCACTATTTTTTAAACAATATTGTGAACACGGTACTAAATGCAGTAAACGTGATTTATATGGTAAATAAACCACATTTTAAAACAACAAAAAAGAACTTGTGCAGAAATGACACATAATCCAGCGAGGTTACGTTATATTTTCGTAGTAACACGTAAAGTGCATTTTGTTAAAGAACACACCATAAATCTGTCAAATTTTTACGTGAACCATATTTCAACTGCATGCACGGTAAAACATTTAAGAAATCGGATTGAGAGTAATATAGTGGAGTAAAAAATTGATTTATGTTTATTCCAAGGTTGAATATTACTTTGTTTTTGGTAAAATGCTCGCTGTTATGTCTGGCTTCTCCCAACACAATAATTTCATGAGATAAGCTCAGCAGTGTTTGTATCAGTACTGGCACCTCTAACCTGAAATTTTTCCGAATCCCTTCATTTCTTTGACCTAAGACCAATAAGCATAATACATCACAAAAATTTATTCAGCCTCAAATACATACCTATATGACTATCGACAAAATATAATATCTCTCTTCTCTGCAAATGGGTTTTAGAAAAGATCATGGCATAGCACTGTCTCTGTTTCTAAATATTTGTGATGAAATTTTCAATTCGTTAGATAAAAATAAAGCATCTGCATTTCATTTATTAGATTTCTCCAAAGCCTTCTCTCTTACTCAAAGAGCAGTTCTTGGGGATACTTTTCCAACAATTGCATCATAACATCTGGTGTTCTTCAAGGATCAGTTTTGGCTCCAGTTCTCTTTTTTTCGTATACAGCAGATCTATTTAATTGTGTCAATTTAACAAAAAAGGCAAGGTTATGCTGACGACACCCAACTTCTCTATTCATTCGATCCGAAATCTACAAACAGCTTGTAAAATTATAAATGCAGATAAATCTATTACAAACTAGTAAAAAAAAAATAAAATCTAAATGTTCGGTTATTTGATTTTCTTAAAAAAAAAGTTGGGCCCTTTGTATAATAAAATTCGGTTCTTAACATAAATTATGAACCTTAAAACATTTTGAGTAAGGTAAAAATTTAGGTTTGACGAAAGCATGCGTTTCTCTGATCATGTTAAGTAATTGATAAAAAAAATCATATGTTGAATTAAAATTACTTTGTTGTAATATTATCTTAATAAATTATAAACTGCTTAAAAAAACTCGGCTAGTCACTAGTTTTACCAATATTAAATTATTGTAACATATATTAAATTCTATGTTTAAACAAACTGCTAGTATCGGTTGCAAAAATTTTTCTCGGTTGACAAAATCAAAGAACTTAAATAGCACATTCTTCGAGCAAAAAGAGAAAACATTTAGACGGTGGGGGGTAAGAAAATCAATAGATGGAAGTCACTATTACGAGAGGCCACTTTATGGTAGGTCATGGTCGTTAAAGACAGAAGCCACTTTTATATTTTCGGTGTTACTTTATGTTTTTTTTTTCATTATTTTAGTGAATCAATTATGCAGTGAGCTTTAGAAACGTGTTTAGCATATTTTTGGAAGTATACAGTGTCCGTATAAAGTATGGAATAAATTCATTATGTCTTAAACCAAAAATATTTAGAAAAAAATCCTCGGACATGTCGATTTTTAATTTCAATTGCGCACCTTATACTTTTTTGGTTATGACGTCATCACTGTTTCCATTATGACGTCATCGATATATTTTTTAAAGGAACACCTTGTATATATCTCCATCTTTCAACTTATCAATTATAGACCCTAAGTATGATACATTTCTGGAATCAGCTGTTGATTCAGAATCAAAAAATGGAGAAATATACAGGATGATCTATTAAAAAAATATATCGATGACGTCATAACGGAAACAGTGATGATGTCATAATTAAATAAATAAAAGATAAGGTGCGCATTTGAAATTAAAAATCGACGTATCCGAGGATTTTTTCTAAATATTTTTCGTTTCAGAAATAATGAATTTATTCCATACTTTCCGCATACACTGTATAGCAGGTCATTAGACGTTCAAGTAGGAAACAATTTATTTTGTGTGAATTGGTTTGACTAAGGCGCTAAGGCCGCAATTTAGACAGGAGCGGGGGAGCTTTCGTGCTTCTCTAGCCCTCACTGGGGACGCCACTGCGTGTCTCACGCTTTTTTCTCACATGTCCTATGCAGTTTACAGATTTGTTTGTTTCATTCTTAAAAATTTTCTTGGTCATTTAAAGTTATCATTTTTAATATTTAAAAAAATGTTGATACTGCGACCAGTTTGAAGTATCATTAAGATTAATGTGTTCTTTGACCTAAATTATTATACGTTTATGTTTGCAAAATAAACAAAAAACGAGCCAAATTAATCTTGTTTATCCGAAAAAATATCAATACGGTTCACTGAACTCACAAGATTCTTGTTAAAAAAAATAACACCATTAAATTACCTAATCAAATCAAAATCACAATCACAATTCACACGTTTTCGTGATATACAGTGTGTCCGTAAAGTATGGAATAAATTCATTATTTCTTAAACTAAAAATATTTGGTGAAAAAATATTCAGTTGCAAGAAGGTGAAATTTTCATCTCCTTTGACGTTTGTTGATTGTTTCCAAGTGTTCCGATACCACAGACCTTGAACTACCTTAAAGATTTACTCGAATTAAACAGTCTCAGTCAAGATGTAGTAGAAGAATATCTTAAACTCACTAAACTTTGCATGAAACAAAATTGTTTCCGATTCAACGATGATTTCATCGAACAACATGAAGGAACAGCAATGGGTAACTCTTTGTTACCATTCATTGCTAGTCTCTTCATGAACAGATTCGAGACGGAAGCAAAAGAAGAATTCGAGTATTTCCCCAGGGTTTGGCTTAGGTATGTGGATGATATTTTTGCAGTGTTCGATACAAAAGTCGCTGATATTGATAACTTTGTATCTAAATTAAACAGTCGTTTCGCGTCAGTTAAATTCACATATGAAACTGAAAATTCTGGACAACTACCATTTTTAGATGTATTAGTAATTAGAAATAGTGAAAAATAAGTTTTCCAGAATTTACAGAAAAGATACCAGTACTCTAAGATATATCCCTAAGGACTCTCACCATTGTGCTCAATACAAAATGGCGAGTTTTAATTTTCTAGTCCATCGTCTATTAAGCTTCCCCCCTCAGTAAGGAGAGGTTTGAATAAGAAAAGGCATTGATTAAAGATATAGCTGCGAGTAATGGATATTATGTAAGTTTAATTGATAAAATAATTAGGAAACGAAAGTTTAAAGAGGCGCTTCGAAATTCATCGACCTTTCAAAATGAAAGAGAAAATCTGAAATTTGTATCGATTCCATTCGATCTTCGATTCACCCGTGGTATTGGTAAGATTTTTAAAGATGTAGGTATGACAGTGGTTCATTCATCGGGAAACAAACTTCAACAACTTTTAGGCAATCCAAAAGACAAAATTGAAACAAAGGAAAAGTCGGGGATTTACGAAATTAGTTGTAAGGACTGTAATCAAAAATATGTCGGACAGACTAGACGATCTATTCAAACTAGATTCAAAGAGCATATGGCCCATCTCAAATATGGTAGAACAGATAAGTCTAGTGTAGCCCAACATGCGTTTGAGAATAACCATAAAATAGATATTAGCAATTTAAGATTAATTAGGAATGTAACAAATACTAGACAGCTGGATGCATTTGAAATCTTGGAAATCATAAAGTGTAAAAATAGTATGAATAGTAACAGAGGGCCTATCCCAAATAGCCCGCTTTTATTGGGTCACGGTTCACGGAACCGTGGCGGTTCGGCGAACCGTGGCAATAGTTTAGGTATAAATAGGGTAGATTGTTAGCATAAGTTTAGTTTTAATCATCCCAGATGATGCCAACTTGGTTGGCGAAACGCGCGTCGAGTGCAGTATATAGTGTTTTGGTGTTTCGTGGAAAACTACGTCAGTGTTAAGAATGTTTAGAAAAAATCCTCGGACAAGTCGATTTTAGATATGACGTCATCACTGTTTCCGTTATGACGTCATCGATATATTTTAAATAGAACATTCTGTATATTTCCCTATTTTTGGATTCTGCTTCAACAGCTGATTCCAAATAAGTATCACACTTAGGGCCTAAAATTGATCGGTTGGAAGATACTGCCATTTTCAATATAACAATTTACTCAGTTTTTATGTTTTGTTTAAAAAATAATAGTCACTACAACTATCCGTTAATTAATAATAAAAACAATTTATAGTAAATGTTCGACCTGTACAGCACCCTAAATGATGAATAAAGCTGTTGCTGAACCTTGTTTACAGTTTCTTGAGAAATGTTGTTTATTTCTGTTCTAATTCACTTTTAATTCAACAATGTTGGTTTAATAAACTAAGTTTTTTAGATGGCCCCACAGAAAATAATCTAATGGATTGAGGTCCGGTGACCTTGGTGGCAATTGGATGGGCTCACGTCTACCAATCCACCTGTTCAGAAATATTTGGTCCTTCGAACGTCTGCTGTATAATGGGGATGCACACCATCCTGTTGATACCACATGCTTTCGTCAATATTTCCAGGATTAATTCTACTGGGAAATAAATTTATTAACGTTGGGAGCCCATTAAAAGTTAGAGATATGCCGGTCCGTTTACAATTCCATCGAAAGAATAAGGTCCAATGATTCTGTTTCTTACAATTCCCGCCCATACATTTGCCTTTTCTGGATACTGTGTGTGCTGCTCTTGCATCCATCGAGGGTTTTCCCTTGCCCAGTATCTACAATTCTGAGGATTCACCTTATCATTTAATTTGAAAGTGCATTTCATCGGAGAAAATTATATTTTTTATCAGAAGAGGATCACCATTGCACGTATTCATCTTTGTTTCAATAAATTATGTATCCTCCGAACTGGATTATCATCACTTAGTTCTTGCACAAGCTGAATCTTAAAGGTATGCCATTTTTCTAATTTTAATACTGTATGTACTAATGTTTTAGTAACATCATAATCGCAACTAACCTGGTGAACGCTGGTATGTGGATTTTCTTCAACAGCCAGTAAAATATTTAATTTTGCAACAACAAAAAACTAGCCTACTTTTTTACTTGGTTTTTTTAAATGGCCGTATCCTCCAACTTTAAACCCTAAGTGTGATAAATATTTGGAATCAGCTGTTGAAGCAGAATCTGAAAATGGAAAAATATATAGGCTGTTCCACTTAGAAAAATATCGATGACATCATAACGGAAACGGTGATGACGTCATAACAAAAAAAATAAAGGATAAGGTGCGCAATTGAAATTAAAAATCGACGTGTCTGAGGATTTTTCAAAACTTTAAGAAATAATGAATTTATTCTATACTTTACGGACACACTGTATAATATCCTCTTCTACAACCAAGTCCTTTTTATTGAATGGGAGATTCAGTTAACACACTTTATTGATCATTTTGTGTTTCCTGTAGAATTCCTACACATACATTTAAATAAAATTAAGCTGCAAATATGTTAACCTAAAGACCCGGTTTTTTAATCGCGAATTAATTACTAGATGTTGGTCGGTGTAGGTAAAAATATTTTTGAATTTGAATCTGAATTTGAATATGAATCTAAATTTGATGAAACGCTCGTCAAAATTAATGATCACTGATAACCATTTTGTACTTTGTGTAAATGACTGGGTAAATGGTTGCCCGACGACATTTAAATAATTTTTACAATTTGTAGAGAAAAATACGTGTTAAAGATAAAATCATCCGTCCGTCGGTTGGTCACTTTTGCGGTGTAATATAAGAATGTGATTAATTTTCCCATATGTTCTTACATAAATGATGAACAAAAGAAATATATTTTTTTTGTTCTGCGGTTTCTGCCGAGATTTGTTTCTGCCTGCCTAGGTACGTTCATCACTCGACGAATGTTCAAAAAATGCAATTAAATATTTTTCAATCCATAACATGACACTTATACAAAGTATAATTTATGGAGGCAAGTGTAAAAAACGATCGCTCACATTTTGTACTACAAAACAGAATCTTAGCAGTAAAAGAATATGAGACGACATTAATGTCTGTGATAACATGATGATAATAAAATAGTAAAATGATCTCCTTGAATAAGAATTATACTAGTAGTTGTTTTTTGGAGCATTAGAAGTGGATAAAAACAGTGAACATATGCACCCACATCTGGCTTTGGTGTTAATTTATATGATTGCTATTTACAGATGCATGGGCGCAGAACAAGCACATGGTAAATTTATTAACTCTAAATTTTTCAGTATTTACATTTTTGAAATAAAATTTATTTTGATTAAATCCGTCTAAAATATATTACATTCTATTGAAAAATGTAACGCTGTAACTGCTTGAGATGATATTAACGAGAGTGAGGGAGCCAGACTGTGTCCACATGCACCCTTTTCTGGACTTTAGGTAGACTTAATCTGATTCCCCTACTATAACATTAGATGGTATATCACTTACACAACCCTCGCCTAAGATTGCATAGCTTCTGCGCATACGGTGTTATACAAACTGCTATAAGACGGGACTAGGTCGCCGAATTTCATTTGAGTTATCATCAAATTAGTGACTGCGATTACCGTTGCTTAATTTTTCCTATATCAAAATACGAGTATGAGTAGATAAGCTGTGAGAGTTCTATGACAAAATCCCATCTTATTTCTCATGGAGGTTCATTTTGCAGAATTTTCATTCGGGACAATGAGAATGATTTCTATTTGATATAATGAGAATTCTAACAAATGGGAAATTTCGAACTAATTGGATTCGAAATAATGGAAGTGCTGTTTGAATGCATACTTAATCGACTCAGTGGACTAGAGCGCGCGATGCCAAGCGTGACTATAAATCTTTCTACAGTAGCTACGGGTGTGAATACTGGTAAAATCAATGGGAATGGTCTACATTTTTTATATCTATTAACATGGCGGTTCTCTTTGTAACTAAACCAAGACAATTCTCTGCAACTCATATTTATACTCAACCATACTCAACCATCCTCAACAATACTCAACCATACTCAACCATACTCCACCATCCTCAATCATACCGAACCGGGACATACCGGGACATACCGAATAGGTGCACAAGCCATTAAAATACAGATGACCGTGATGATTAAAACAAATAAATACTTGTCTTTTATTTCTTTTAATCACGATCATCAGTATCTTAATGTCTTATACATCTGTTCGGCGTGTCCCGGTAAATTCCGATACGTCCCGATACGTCCCAGTATACTCCATTATGCCCTAGTTCGGTATGATTGACTATGGTTGAATACAATTTTTCTTCTATTTTCCTGTTCTATATTTTCCAGCTCCTCTTTGTTTGGTGTTGAAGTAAGAAGAGTAGATTTCAGTCCTTTTCTTGTTTGTTTTCTCTTTTTCGTAAGTATCGGTAAAGGAAGGATATCTGAAGGTAACGTAACAGACAACTGTTCAGCATTTTCTTTTGAACATTCAGATATTTGAGATTTGTATTCTCGAGAACATCCTGGTTTTGGAGACTCCGGTTCACTTGATACATTAGCTCTATCTGAAAGATTATCTGCCTCTTCAATAGGTTCTTCTGCTTCTGCTTCATTATTGCCCTCAGGTCTGTCTTCTTCAAACACAATATTTGAGTGCATGTCTCGATCACCTCTATCTACGTCATCTATTTCTTCTGTTTCATTTGCTTGTTCTGTTACTGAAGAAGATAGAAAATCTTCCTCAGTAAAAATATTTTCATCTAGAGGGTATATTCCAGTCATCTTAAACCCGTTAACGGCTTTTTCATAGGCTTGCCTGAATAATCCAGCGATGTGGTATTCTGTCACTACTTCTCCAGGGTTTGATGTAGTCCAGTTATCACATAAGTCATCATAATAGGCTTTAAGCGGTCTAAAAAAAAATTCTGTCCAGGGGCTGTGTGCAATGACTGTGGTGGAAGACTAAGCAAGTGAATATTGTTGTTTTTTACGAAAGATATGGCTTGCAGACCGGTATGAGAAATGTGATTATCCAGCATTAACAGGATAGGGCTCTCAGCAGTAGGATTTGTATACTTGCGGAAGGGCTCCAAATAATCGACGAATCTTAATGAATTCATGTATCCAGAGTCTGTTACACCCAAAGCAGAACCAGTTGGAGCATCCTTTATCAATAGAAGATTTAGTCTCTTGCGTGCAAAAATGAAAAACGGTGGAACATAGTGTCCCGTTGCACTCATAGAACTTGCTACCGTCACAGTTTTTCCCTGTTCGGCAGCTACATTTTTGGCTACTTCTCTTTTTCCAGTGGGAGCAACATGTTTTGGTAGTTTACTTGGGACAGTTTGAAAACCATGTTGTAGATTCTGTTGGCAGGAAATTTCTATTTCTCAAGAACAGTTTTCAAATTTTGAAAAATTGCTGCTTGTTGAACCCCATTGTTCTAGCTACACTTGTTTTTCGTGGCGTACGCAGTGAGAGACGATTTCTTTTCATGAATTTTCTTGTCCAATCTCTACCCGCTAATTTGGTTTCATTATTAAATGGATGTGTGATGCCATTTCTTTGTGCATACTGATATGCCAGAAAACGGAGCGATTTTAGAGTAAGTTCATAAAAACGCAAGTCTAACGCCTTACAATGGTCTACTATTTGTTTTTCCTGCACTGCAGTAAATACAGCTCGAAACCGTCCCAAGGAGTTTACACCGCTTCCAGCTTTCAGCCTCTTTCGAATGGTAGATTCATCGTAGCCAAGGGTTCTTCCAGTTTCCCTTAATGATATGCGTCTCTCGTTCAACTCTCTAGCCTGTCTTAGTAGACCCTCAGTCAATGGCTTCAGGTTTTCTTTTTTTATTTTATAAGTCCTAAAAAATATATAACAGGTAATTGATTATTGCAAAGCACAACAGCCGACAGTTTTCAGAATCATCACCAAAGGGGTAACAATCCGTATAAAAGGGGCAAACGTCCGTAGCGGATTTTTGCGGACATGCAGACATGCGGACGTTTACCACAAAATGAATTTTTAGTTTTAGCAAGGCGTGTCTGGAAAAATATAACCTCAACTAAATTTTTGTTTTGTAAAAAATGTTGTCAAGGAGTCGAGTTTTTTCCAGGGATCAAAGGAATTTTCAACAAATGCCCTAGAGACACGTAATATTCACTTATGTATTTGAAAATATTACTGACTAAGTCATACCTTGGAGGATGAATAATAATGAATGTGTCTCCCACTACGCGCGTGCGGACTTTTACCCCACACGGACTTTTGCCCCCACCTACCCTAAATGGTATAATTTCAACAAAAAAAATCATTACATCCAAGTGGTTGGGAGAAAGTCAATAATAATACAGGAGTGAAAGGAGGCCATAAACAGGATTCGATATACATGGCATTTAATTTAAAAAAATATTACTTGACCCTGTAGAATCGTCTCGGCTCACCATGTATATTCAAAAACAATTTCCAGTTACAGCCTTTTTTTGTCATGTTTACTTGTGTTTTTAAATCAAGTTTATAGCTATCAAAAAAACTCGAGATAACGTTGTCGGACGCACTATAGCCCCAACCTGTATAATATGGTTAATACACAAATAAAAAGTTTCAGCAAAAGTGATAGCAACTTTTATATGAGAAGTTCAATACTCAATGTAATATTTAAAGTGCAATGAAAAATAATATTAACTGAAAATTTTTGTTAATTATTATTTACTAACTTTTACAAATCTTATCATATTTAAAATCGAACCTAAGTTTGTAATAGGAATGGATACTTCTGTTTAATCTAATCGTTCCTAATAAGTTAAAACCTGCAACAACATATTGTTGTCTGTACTGAAGTTCGCCAAAGATTAATCTTGTGCCCTACTTTATTTATTAGTTCCATTAATGACAATGACAATGGCAATATTATGCGGTAATCGTTCCAAGTCTTTTAAAAAAATTGAAGATTGTGCTGTTTTAATTTATTACAAGGTGAACTTGTGAGCTTGACAATAATTAGTGGCTAAATGCAGAAGGCGGTCAATGATTCTGGGATTTACAGCCACTAATCCTGCAGGATGTGGCGAGATTCCAGATTTTGTAATTTAATAATATAAAATTGATGTGCTTTCGTGTAATGGTCATTTTAAGCAAACAACTGTGCCCGAACCGCACACAATATGAGGCACACTTCACTTTACTCAATGTCACGATTTGTATACAGGACTCTCATATTTATCCATAAATACGCAACAAATTAGATGACCGAATATATTAAATATAACATTGTTGTAGTTTACCACGAAACACAAAACACCATATACTGCATTAGACGCGTTTCGCCAACCAAGTTGATATCATCTGGAGATGATTAAAAATTTAATTTAATCATCTCCGGATGATGCCAACTTGGTTGGCGGAATACGCGTCGAGTGCAGTATATGGTGTTTTAGTGTTTCGAGAGGAACTACGTCAGCGCTATCTTCACATCAAAGGTTCTAACCCATTCCAAGACATTAAATATAATAAATGCATTAAAAGAAAAGCTTGTCTGTAATAGCATATAATGCATCAAAGGCATTCGTTTTTCGTATTTTCCTACCTCTTTTCTCCAATAATATGTATTCGTCGGCCTAAACTGGATCTTTATTGACATATTTACCTGCAAGAAACGGTTATGGTTCCTACGTATCAGAATTTAAGTATAGTTTTTTTATTACATCCGTGATATTTTTATACTATTATTAATGATTACACGTTTTCAATAACATTCACTTATCGTTTAAGGAAGGGTTTTATTTTTGAACAATTAAAAGTAAAAGTTAAGATGTTTTGAGTGTTTTTAACCTTGCCTGAAAATAATATATTGTGTTTACATTTGACCAAAGCCTACACCTGGCAGACAAATTAATAAGAAAATTATAATTTAGTTAAATTTATTCAATATACTTGCTAGAAATTGTTGCAAACGTGTTTTTCTTCTTATCTAATAAATTTCCTTGTGCCATGACGGCGAATGCTAAATAATAATAATAGTAGTAATAATGTCTTTATTTTATGAAAAATTGCTGTGCCATTTTTCTTACAAAAGGCGAAGTTTAGCCTATAGCTACTTAACTTAACATAATAAAAAATATAATTTTTATTCGATGGTATTGAAAAGTGACGTTTTTTTGGTTCGATTGTCTGGATAAAAAAGATTCCTTTTCGGATGGTAAACAATTACGAACATAATTTTCTTTTACATGAGACGTCGCATTACGCCTTATCAGCATGGATTTATGAAAGGGAGATCAACTGTTACCAATCTGTTTTGTATCCCGCAGTATTTAGCAAATTTTTTAGATGCCAGTTATGGATGCTCGCAAAATATGTTAAACTTTATTACATCGTACTTATCTGACAGAAAACAATTTGTGCAATGCTGTGGAGTCCAGTCTGTTGAAATACATGCCACTTCTGGAGTTCCTCATTGCTCGAATTTAGGACGCTTACTTTTTATATCCTTATAAATGACATATCTAATTTAAATTGTAAATACTTATTATATGCGAATTGTTTAAAGATTTTTATTCTATTATTTAAAATATTGAAAATTGTTTTACCCCGCAGACAGATTTGGAAAACCTTAATATTAGGTACATTAAAAATATATTACCTTTAAACATCTCGAAGTGCAATGTTATGACATTTTCCAATAAAGTACAAGCACTGAATTTTGATTGTACTCTTAATAATATCGTAATTGTAAAGCCTACTGTATTTGGAGACTTAGGTATAGTATTTGATAGCAAACTCTCTTTCATAAATTATGTTAATAGCATAACATCAGACAGCTTTAAAATGTTAGGCTTTATTATAAGAAATTCCCGTGAGTTTAATAATGCAGATACACTGAAATTGCTTTATAACACTTTTGTGCGATCTAAGCCTGAATATGCAGCTATTATTTATAACATACATGTTAACAGTATTGAAAAGGTACAGTGGAAGTTCTAAAAACATGCTTGTTTCAGAGATGATGGAGTATACCCAGCTATTGGATATCCGAATGCATATATGCTGGAAAGATTTTCTTTAGATAGTCTTGAAAACAGATGGGAGAAATCTCAGTTAACCTTCTTGAACAAAATAATAACTAATGACATTGACTGTCTTGACAAATTTCAACATTTTCACATTTTTTATATTTTTTTTTATATAACAAATTAATTTTTATAAACATAATATTTATATATAAATGATAAATGTAAAATTTTTGTGCTCCCAGAGTAACCGCAAGGCAACATATGACCTTTACTTGAGTATACCTCGTACAAATATTGGTAAATTTTTGCCTTTACATCAAATGTGTAATAATTATAATGAACACCAACATATTCTTCACATTTTCTTCTGCAATGTAGCTACAGTTAAAAAATTGTAAAACAATTTTTTTCTCTTGAATGAATTTGCATATGTTAAGAGGGCTAATCGAACCAGTGTTTGTAAGGTAATTTTTCAAAATTTATTTCTTCCATACGGTTTGGTCAAATTACACCAAATTTGGAGGATCAGTAGTTGAAAGTGTACTAGAGAGTACATGTATATCTATTTTAATTAATTTCCACTTTATGTAAGGAAAATTTATACTGTAAATATAAGTGAAATTTGAACGTGATCAGCTCTTGAATTATGATATCAATCGGTAAAATTCGAGGTAAAACTCATACATGGCTTCTAGAATGAATCTTCATAATTATGCTCAGCAAATTTCAAACCTTTATTCCGTACGGTTTGGTTAAAATGAATTTTCTAAATAAGTATCTTTGTCACTACAAATGGAGCAAGGAAGTGTTACCTCTATCGGGAATCGCACCTCAATGAAGTCGGTGAATAAAACGTCCAGTGAAGTTATAGTCAAGAGCAAAATTATTCAGCGGCGCATGTATAAAAACTTTCTAGAGAGTGACACAGCTATCCAAAGCTTTTTCCCGACTAGGCCCCTTAATTATAGATACATATATGGATATGTGTGTATATAGGTATGTATATATAGGGTGTCTCACCAGGAATCGCATCGATCCATATAAGGAAAAGTACGCATCAGAAAATTTTGAAAATTTAGGGAATTATTAACGGCAATGTGGTCAATCCAACTAAAATAATTACAGGCATCTGGCACTTTTGGTTATACCGGAAGTCGATACCAACTTGCTTATTTTAAATAGAATACCTTTTCGAAAAGTGCATAAAAATTCTGAATCCAAAATATGTAGGATAGCCTATGCCTAAATCCAGCTGTTTCAGAGATATTTGACATTTTAAAAGAATTTTGACAAGTGTAATGGTTTCCAATTACCTTTATAACTGTCTTCATGTAAAAGATACTAATTTGCTCTTTGGTACGCAGAAAGACCATAAGCTGAGATACTTTCTACAGTTTAAAGAAATTCAATAATAGTATACCAAGTGTTCCATTTTTGAAGTTACATTTTGTAAACTTCTAACAGCGAAAACTTGCTTAAGTCAAACGGAACTCTGTATGTTTTTACATCAAGTTATGTATAATTAAATCTCTTTTTTTCTGATATAAGCATTGTGGGCGTTTAAGTTACAACTTTTTGAAATAATTGCGATTTTTTTAGAAATTCAAGAATTTTTAGTAAAAATTTTATCAAATTAGCCATGATTAGAAACAATCAGTAATGTCAGTCATTCTCAAAAAATGACACCGCGTTTAAATTACACCCACGAAGACTTGTTGATTTTGTTTATTATTTATGTGATAAAGTAATATCAAGAACATGTAGTACATCTGCTACTCGATATCTAAAAAAACGGAAACCGTCACAAAACACTGTAAAACGCATACTGGATAATTTTAAAATCTATGGCTCTGTCAAGGCAAGAATTCAAAAGCGGAAGCCTATTGTTGATGACGGAAACGTAGAAATAGCAATTCTGTGATATTTTCATGCATTTCCAATGATATCATTAAGACAAGGTGCTCTGGAATCGCGACTATGCAAGAATTCAGTTCATAAATTCACCCGTTTTCGTTCCAAATGGTTCAACAATTAAAAGAAACAGATTTCCTAAGAAGAGAAAATTTTTGTGATTTTATTCTAATTTGGGATTCTTATTTGGGAAATATTATATGGTCAGATGAAGCTAAATTTACTAAAAAATGGACTTTTTAATCGACACAATTCGCATTATTGGAGTGACTCGAAGAAATTAAACTGCCAAAAAAAGTTGGCAGTTTAGTGTTTACTGTGTCATCAGAAACGATAGAGTTGTGGCATTAGAATTTTATCAGGAAAATGTAAATAGAAGTTATAAAGATTTCTTCTTCTGCTAATATGTATAGTTAACTTTTTTGTTTTTCTTTTTTTTAGGTGAAAGATATCTAAATATTTTACAAAATTTGAATAATAACGATTTAGTAAATTTACCTCTCGCCGAACATAGAAACATTTTTTATCAGCACGACAGTGCTCCCCCACATAACGCGTATTTGATAAATAAGTTTTTACAAGAAACTTTTTTACTATTAATGGATCGCCGATAATAGACCTTTCCTATGGCCTCTTCGCTCTCCCGATTTATCAATTTTAGATTATTTTATTTGGGGAACTATTAAAAGTAAAGTTTATGAGAGCCCATTAACAATTATTGAAGTCTGTATGCAGAGAGTAAGAAATGCAGTTCAAAACTTATCACACGATTCAATTAGAAGAGCTACCCATGAAGAACTAATCCGAAGGTGCGAAAAATGTGGAGGTTCGAGGGCGGAATTTTGAACAATTATTAAATTAAAATGGAATCATATTTTTAGTTGATTTTATCTTACAAAGCCATTTTAGTTTATGCAAAGTGTCTTCAATTCAATTAATAGGCAAGTTACAGTGTTTAGTGTTATTTTCCATTTTTGTGGATATCTAGTAACAAATGTACTACAAGTTCTTGACATTACTTTATCACATTCTCCATAAATAATAAACAAATTCAAAAAAGTCTTTGTGGGTGTAATTTAAACGAGGTGACATTATTTGACATAAGAGAATGACTGACATTACTGATTGTTCCTAATCATGGCTAATTTGATAAAATTTTTACTAAAAAATTCTTGAATTTCTAAGAATATCGCAAATATTTCAAAGAGTTGTAACTTAAACCCCACAATGTTTATATCAGAAGAAAAGGAATTTAATTATACATAATTTGATGTAAAAAATTACAGGATGTTCCGTTTGACTTAAGCAAGTTTTCGCGGTTTGAGGTTTACAAAATATAACGTCAAAAATGGAACACTTAATATACTACTATTGAATTTCTTTAAACTGTAGGGTATAGCTCAGCTTATGGTCTTTCTGCATGCCAAAAAGCAAATGAGTATGTTTTACACGAAGAAAGTTATAAAGGTTATTATAAACCATTACACCTGTCAAAATTTTTTTAAAATGTCAAATATCTCTGAACCGGCTGGGTTTAGTCATAGGGTATCCTACATATTTTTGACTCAGAATTTTATGCTCTTTTCGAAAACCCTAAAATATATAGGGTATTCCTTTTTAAAATAAGCAAGTTGGTATCGACGTCCGGTATAACCGGAAGTGCTAGATGCTTGTATATTTTAGTTGGACTGACCACACTGCCATTAGTAATTCTCTAAATTTTCAAAATTTTCTGGTGCGTACTTTTCCCTATATCGATCGATGCAATTCCTGGTGAGACACCTTGTATGTATATATGTATGTATGCGTGTATACATTTTACAATTAAGTTTAAAATTATGTTTTTAATGCTCTATGTAATATTGTTTTTTACTTTTTGCCTTTCTAAAATATTAATTTATATTATATTTTTTGTAATTCTCATTCTGTAAATGATTTCCCGTTGAATGCGGTAAATCAATAAATAAATAAATAATAATGAATACCACAGACAAATGAAACAAACTGTGAGATAGTCTTATTAGATTGTGTTAAAGTGACGTAAAGTCGATTACGATCAGACTTTTCAATTAAAATAAGTATAATGAATAACAATTTACTATTTTTTTCTTACAATAGAATAAAAAATAACGTGTGACAGGACGAACGTATTTTTCTTACGATTGCCGAACTCGGCTTTGCCTCGTTCGCTAATTTTCCGTAATCGTACGAAAGACTGCATTTTTCGTCCTTCTATTGCAAATCTAGTTGCCAATCTTATAAAAGAAATACATTTAAGCGGCACAGAAAAAAATCTTTATGAAGCGGTATGTTCAATGATTGTGGATCTTTCTGTATATAAGACTGAGAAAGACTGAGAAAAAATATTCAACTGGCAACAACAGCTGTCAACAGAATTTAACATACAATGGCAATAACTATTTCAAATAAAATATATTATTGGCATACAATGAAGAAAAATAAACCTACACTGATAAAAAGATTGAGGCTTGTTTTAAATTGCGATAAAGTGGCGGAAGTGCAAGGATCAACTGCTTATTTTGCCAGTGTTGTTATAATATTATTAGGTCTCTCCAGTTGTAGGAACAATTTTCATAAAATCATATTTTCAATGTAAAAAAATAGTTATTTATGATACAAGTGTTAAAAATGACTTTTTATTTTGTGAGTGGAGAAGTTTGCGAAACGAGTGTGAGCGCGTGGAGCAACTCCACGAACAAAATAAAGTCATTTTTAACACGTGTATCATACAATGTTTTTTCTACAAACACCATTAAAAGAACGATAAAGTTTCTTTAAAAAAGATTTCAAATCCTTTTAATGGTTACCTCAAAATTCTAGTAGTTTGTAGGATTTATGAAATAAATAAATCCAGTTTGCCCGTTGTTTGACACATGCTTGTCAAATGTGAAAAACTATTGCAATAAGATGAGTTCCAATATTAATAATAGTCCAGAAGGAAGCGAATCGATTCCTCAATAAATTGAGGAAGCAGCTACAAAGGCAACTTTAGATTTGTTGCCCACAAAATCCAAACAACAATATGAATTAGCGTACAAACGCTTTGTGGAATGGTGCGATCGGAACAATGTTGCAGGCAAGTACAGTGAAAATGTAATGTAGGCCTATTTCGAGCAAAATTCTAAAATTTGGAAGTCTTCGACGCTTTGGGCACATTTTTCAATGATAAAGGCTATGTTAAATGTCAAGAACAATCAAGATATAAGTAAGTTTTATAAACTCATCGCATTTTTGAAGCGCAAAGGAGAAGGATATCGTCCAAAAAAATCAAACATTTTTATACGCCAAAATATTGATGTTTATTGCAGAGGCGAAAGATGACAAGTATTTGATGTTTAAAGTAGCTGCTGTAATGGATATACTAGGCGCGTGTCGCCGTGAAGAACTTTGTCAAATGAGTTTAAACAATATTGAGGATTTAGGAAACACACTAGTGGTAAACATTCCAGATAGCAAGACTAGAGTTTCAAGAACCTTTACTGTTATTACTGAGACTTATATTGACTTATATCATAAGTACTTAGCATTACATCCAGCTCATGTCAACCACCAACGTCTTTTTATTAAATACACTAGTAACAAATGTACGATTCAAACTGTTGGAATAAATATTGGAAAGATGCCTACAAATATTGCAAGATTTTTGAAGTTGCCAAATAGTGAACTTTACACCGGACATTGTTTCCGTCGGACATCCGCCAGCTTGTTCGCAGACTCTGGTGCAAATTTATGTACAATAAAAACACATGGAGGATGGAAAAGTTCGAGTGTTGCAGAAGGATACTTGGAAGATTCGTTAGAAAACAAAAAGAGGATTGCTTGTCACATTCTTCCAAATAATTGCCCTTCTTCTAACAATTCAGAAATAGAGCATATTAATAGTATTTCCTCCACTGCTTCAAGTTCAACTTCAACAATTTCTTCTTGTGAAGTAGCTTCCTCACAAGGGATAAATATTACTGATTGCTCCAGTTGTGCAATTAATATAAATATTTCTAAATAACTTGTAATTTTTTGTTAATAAATATATAAATGTCATTATGACAAACGACTTGTCATTTTACTTTTTGCACTAGTGTTAAAAGTAAATCATGTGATCATTTTTAACGCGAGTTTATATAATATTACATTTTTAATTCAAGTATGCCGTGTTAAAAATTTAGTTTTTAATGGTGTTTGTAGAAAAAAATATATAAAAAGGTAGATGAAAATTGCAATGGCTGAATTTTTTTGTACCAAATCTGTCTGTGGTTGCATATAAAGAGAACCAAAGATCTGAAATTGCAGCCATAGTAATCTTCATCTAGTATTCCTTTTGAATTTTTATATTTTTTCCTAATTTCTTACATTAAAGAAGATAATTTCTCATCTTAAAACAATAATAATAATGTAATAGAAAAGTTTTTAGATCGACTTATTAATGTGTGTAATGGTAATTACTAATTAGTGTGTAATGGTAATTACCATTACACACTACAGTCTGATAATTAATTGTACCTTTATAAGTGATATATATATGTGTATATATGTTACATAAGTACACTAATTTAATACCCAACGATTTTATCTGTTTGTTTCCTGTTTTATATATATTTTATGGTGACCAGGAAAAACTCATAATTAATTGCCCTGAAGATGGTAATAAAAATTACCGAAACGTCGGCAAGTTAAAAAAAGTAGTTTTTCTCAAAATATGGACCCTTACCCAAAAAAATTTTCCAACAAATAATAATAATAATAATAAATGTCTTTATTGTGTAAAATAGAAGGAATTTAACACAAAAGGTTAGTGGTACAGTATACACTGATATCAAAACTACTATCCTAGGATACCATTGGTATAGTATTAGTACAGTATATAATATGCAATATTACAATATGTGTATATCTAACGTATATCTAGTTAAGTACATGTATCTACAGTATATGAACATATAATAAATATCAAAAACAGTATTTATCTTTATGATATCTAAATTTTATCACTATTTTATCACCGCCTAAAACAATTTTAAATTTATGTTTAATTCGCCGCTCAAAATCAGAGACTTTAGTTGACGTTTTAGTACATTTGTTGATTTATTGTGTAGCTGTGGAGGTAGATTGTTATAGACATAAGTCGAGAGGTAGGTAAAGGATGATCGAAATGTTTCATATTTAGGCCTTATTGTATGCACTTGGTCGTTTGTATATCTCAAGTTTCGGTTATGCATGACATTTCTCGCAATTAGTTTATCATAGAGATAGATAGGTTTTTGCGTTAGGATGACATTATTTAATAGTGAGGTGAAATGTAGGAAGCGCCTCTCAATTATTTTTAGTAGTTGTAACTCCCTGATATGTGGTGTTATATGTTCGTAGATAGAACTATTTGTTACAAATCTAATACAGATATTCTGGATTTTTTGAAGTTTGTTTGCTTCTGATAAATTTAGGCAAGGCCCATAAACATAATCACAGTAGTTGACGTGTGATAAGACTAAGGACTCACATAACAGTAGTTTAGTGGCCCTATCAAGGATATTTCTAAAACTTGAAATCTGTTTAAAAGAGCAGAAACATTTTCTCAGGACTTCTGATATATGAGGAATAAAGTTTAAATTTTTATCAAAGGTTAGCCCCAAGTTTTTCACCTTGTCAACTTGTTCTATAATTATATTGTCAATTGATAATTGAAAGTGAGTAAGAACTCTTAATTTATTTGCAGTGCCAAAGTGACAAAATAACGCGTATGTTTGCTCTAGTTCCAGTTTATCTAATTATAAAACCCTTATTCCTCAGGATTGTTTAAATATTTTCATTTATAATTAATTACGACATTAAATATTTCGAAATCCGCTGGAAAAAAATGTACGCCAATGTTCTCCGTTTGCAATGTTGTCCTTGGCAAGCGATACCATGTGTACGGACAAACAAGCTTTAATTTGTCACTTAACTAATTGCTCCTGCACACAAATTTAACGTTTGCAATTTTGTTTATTAAGCAGTAGCTTTGTTATCTTTTATATTCTTATCTGGCAGAGGGGGGTATAATAACCTCTATGTAGAACGCAAGTCAAGTATTGTTTTATAAATAGAAAAGCAACAAGGGTACTCATTAACAATAATAGTAATTAATTGATAATCTTTCATAGTTGATAGTAGAGTATAAAATGTATCTTACAAACCTTGCATAAAAATGTGATTGGACTTCATGTTTAAAATGTTTTGGTCATTAAATGACCCCTAAAATTAAGAATCAAATTTGACTTGGTCGTACTAAAATCGTTTGGTGTCGGCTTCTCGATACTAAACGATTTGATTCTTAATGATCAAGGTAGGGGTGACAATATACAGAAAAGACATTGAGAAATCTAAAGTAGGATTTTCTTATGTAATAATTTTGTTTTAAGAAAATCCTACTTTAGATTTCTCAATTTTATATCGCTATCGTTATTATAAACCTGGAATGGGTTGGTACCTTTGATGCGAAGATAACACTGACGTAGTTTTCCACAAAACACCAAAACACTATACAGGGTGTAACAAAAAACATGTCATAAACTCAATGGCAGATTCTAGGCAACAAATAGTGACGATATGACTTAACTTACCTCTATGCGAAAATGCTTCCAAAAAATTTTTATGGGCCTTTAATGTCGAAAATAAAAAATGAAAAATTTGCTCTAACTCTGGAGTCCTTCTAAGATATCTTCTTTAAATTTGGTACAATATAACACTGGTAGCAGTTCAATATTTTAAGTAATTATGATCAGTTTATCTCGATTCAAAAGACGAGAAGTGGGGTTCATGTGACCCCTTTAACCCCCATTTTTTTAAGGGCACACCAATGGCAAAAAAATAAATTTTTTTGAAAATAAAATTTAATTTTAAAAGGTTTTTTACTCTTGCCTTTTTTTTCTAGGTGCTTTAGTTTTCAAACATTTAGCTTATTGGAATTGTGAATTAAAAGACTCTAAAGCAGAATTGAACAAATTTTTTGCGATAAGACTTTTAAATCGAATGAAATAGTGTCCTCTGATTAAACAAGCAATTTAATTTTAACAAAACAACTTTTTTGGAACTTATTGTAAACAATTTATTTTAAATAAATACTTTATAATAAATAAACAACACAATTACCTAATTAAATAATTTAAAATTTCATAAATTGAACAAAAATTTAATCAGGCTTTATTTTATCACTTTAGCAAGTGCTCAAAGTGTCCTCCGCCTTCATCAATACATTTAACACATCTTTTCAAAAATGCAAATCTGATTTTATTAAAAATTTGCTGCTTCTGGCGAAAACTATCTGCAGTATTTATAATTTTCTCTTTGAGATGTTCAACACTATCAACTTTCACTGAGTGGACCTTTTCTTTCATATAACCCCAGAAACAAAAAATCAAGGGGGTTTAAGTCTGGCGAGCAGGCAGGCCACTTTATGGGTGCTTCTGCTCCTCGCCCAATCAAACGTTCTGGAAATTGTTCCCCCAAAAAAGTTTCTGACCTCACGACTGTAATGAGGGGGTGCTCCATCTTGAAGGAAACATGTGTTTTCTTGTATCGGTAATGGTACTTCTTGAAGGAGCTTGGGGAGATCATTTCGGAGAAAATTTAAATATTCTGTCCCCGACAGACGGTGTGGTAGAAAAAAATGGTGCAATTAAAAGATTCGTGCCCATACGTTAACTGAAAAATTGTTCTGATAATGCGTCTCTTCTGTTTGCTCTCGGATTTTCGTCAGCCCATAAATGTGAATTGTGATGATTTGTCACGCCATTTCTGGTAAAATTAGCTTCATCCGTTGATAAAATATTCTTAACGAAGTTATCATTTTCTAAATTCTTTTGTCGCAACCATCTACAAAATACAAGCCTAGGGGCATAATCTCCTGGTTGTAATGCTTGAACAGTTTGAACATGGTAGGAGTACAGCTGTTGTTCATGTAACACTCTCCAGACTGCCATATGGGACATTCCTACCTCAGCCGCTAAATGCCTAGTACTTCTATCAGGATTTTCGTCAATGAGGTCTAATACCCTTTCCTCGGCGTCGGGTTCGAGTATTCGAGGTCGCCCACAGTTTCCTACTCTGAATTCTTTAAAGCTACCACTTTCCCTTAATCTACGGTCTATTGCCAAAAAATTACGTCGATCTGGTGTCTGCCTATTCAGGTACTTTGCAGCGTAACGTCTAGCTGCAAGAGCTCCATTGCTATGGCACTCACCTTAAAATCGGATGCTTTAATGATACATAATTAAATTATTTAATATCCCAACTTACCTAATACTAAATGCATATCACTCATCTCTGCAAAAGTGTAATTTGCCATTTTATTTTTTTAGAAAATTGAGCACTAACTAAGAAGCAGTATTAATAAGAAATGAGTAAACAATTTGACATAAACAAAACAATGGTTTATTGTTTACTATCAGCGACTGTCAGTTGTTTTCTAACGCAACTACTCTAGTTATTGTACATTTTCTCTTATTTCCCTTTAATAATCAGTACAATAAACATACAAAATCTGAGATTTTGCAAAAGAAATGTCTGTGAATAAGACATGATTATTATTATTATTAATTATTATGAAAATTTTGGTATACCATGAACTATTTTCATCACATAATATGGTTGAAGTTATTAAGTTATCGAAAGGTTAAACGATTTTATTATATAGTGTTTTGGTGTTTCGTGGAAAACTACGTCAGTGTTATTATAAACTTCTTTAAAAAATTGATTTATCAAACAAAATGCATAGGTTTATAATGATCATAATATACGTATGTACAATATGTATTTATTTGCAAGTTGGGTATAACAGAAACTAATTTTGTAGGTCATAAAGCTAGTTTACTTTGAGTTGAGCTTAAATCTGTAGTTTTAGTTCTTCCACATTTGTTGTCTGTGGTTCTTCATATTGTTATCCCAGTTTTTGAATTACATTGTAGTTCCTACCCTATAATTGGAAATTTTCTGGCTGGGCAGTTCTATTGCTACATAAATAAATAAATAAACTAATAACCTAAAACGCTTCTTAAAAGTGCTACGTCATTTGAAATTGTGATTTTTATGTATAATATTGTCTTATACACTGACCGGCTCGAAAAATGGGCACTTTCAAATTTTTATTATGTTTGAAGTTTGACAATTTTTTTTACCTTAGACCGATTTGAATGGTTCTTTAGGCAAAGCGTACACAAATTATTCGTATTTATAACATCTTTACACGTTAAAAAGTAAAATTGACATAGGTAATTTTCTATACAGTGTGGAAATTAAGTAACGCATAAATTCAGTAATTCCGTTGATATATTAATTTTTTGGAAAAAATCTCGAAGGGGTATAGCGATTTTAACTTCGGCAAATATTTTCAGTCTAATTTCAGTTTCTTATGTCATTTATTTTTTTAAGTTATGACGTCATCGACTTTTTTTTAAATGACAACCTATATTTTTTATTATTGATTTTGGTAGTAGATTTTATTCTGGTTCTGACCGTATAAATTTTTCAATATATTATTATTTGAAAAAAATCGAGAAAAAACAGTCTTAAAGTTCAAATAATAAAGATTCATTAAATTGGATAAATTTATCTAGTCGCCTAAGTTTGACGGAAAGTTATCGACGGCACATTCGTTTTTATTTTGAAATTATACAAATAGTTGAAAAATCGAACTAGAACTTTATTATCTGCTCAATTCAAAGTTAGTAATAATGATAACTTCGTGAGGCAAACATTAGTATAAAAAGAAACTAATCTGCTTAACCAGAAAAAAATCTAACAATATCATCAAACACAAAAATAAGCACAAAAATAACAGTTGTTAAATTACATTTACACTAAATGTTCAAATTGACGACCCTGTACCATTTGACAATACCCAAGACGATTATAAAATTCATTTCTCACATTTTGAATAGTTTGAGGCGATATTAACCTAATCTCATGTTGAATTCTTTGCCTGAGATCGTCTAAATTATTGGGTCGATTGTTGTACACTTTACTTTTTAAGTACCCCCATAAAAAGAAGTCTAATGGCGTTAGATCAGGAGACCTAGGCGGCCATTCTATCTGACCTCTTCTCCCTATCCATCTTGCTGGGAGAACTTGGTCCAAGTAGCGTCGCACAATAATTACGTAATGAGGCGAAGCGCCATCTTGTTGTAACCAAATGGTATTATTTGGTAGGTCAGGGTTATTTGCATTGGGGAATAATGCAGCTAATGCAGGCATCAATTCCAACTGTAAAAATTTCAGGTATCTATCTCCAGTCAAATTGTTTTCAAAAAAGAATGGACCTATAATTCTGTCACCAATAATTCCTGCCCAAACATTAACTTTCTGAGGATATTGGGTATGACTTTCCTGCATCCAATGGGGATTGTCCCTAGCCCAATATCTACAATTCTGTCTATTGACATGGCCATTTAAACAAAATGTTGCTTCATCCGAAAATAAAACACACTGGAAAAAACATTGGATCGCGGTTGCAAATTTCCATCATTTGTTCGCAAAACTCTTGCCTACGATCAAAGTCATCTTCTATCAACTCATGAAACAAGTGCACCTTATATGGGTGGAATTTTTGAACTTTCAAAAGTTTTAGAACTGTAGTGTGGCTTATATTGTGGTTCAAAGCAATGCTTCTACTAGTTGAATGTGGATTCTTTTTAATTTCTAGTAGCACATCAAGTTGTGCATCTTCATTTAATGTCGCCGGACGTCCAGTTTTTGGAATATTCTTTACAACGCCATGTTCCCGAATTTTTTTTTCAATCCTACTAATTGTTGATTGATTTATGGGCTGATCCGGGTATTTTTTTTCTAAAAAGATGACACACTTCTTGATGTGTTCTAGCTCTGTCGCCATAACCAATCATTATTAACACTTCAATTCTCTGTTTGTCGCTCAACTGTACCATTCTTATTAATAAAATAGTTTTTCTAATTTAGAAAAAGCAAAATAATAACACTTATTCTATAGTGACATTTACAAATTATTTAAATCTGACAGCCGTCACTAATGTGATGCACCGGCAACTAGATAAATTTACCCAATTTAATGAATTTTTATTATTTGAACTTTAATAACATAAGAAACTGAAATTAGACTGAAAATATTTGCCGAAGTTAAAATCGCTATGCCCCTTCGAGATTTTCCCCAAAAAAATTAATATCAACGGAATTACTGAATTTATGCGTTACTTAATTTCCACACTGTATATGATATATAATATGCTTCTCCTTGTATAACAAGGAGCAAAATATTTTTCTAGTTTTTAAGAGCAGGTACTAGGTTCATAATTTTTTTACCAAGCATATCCTATATATGCTCGATAGAATTTAAATCTGGGCTCTGCGAGGGCCAGGCCATCATTAAAATATTTTCGTACTATCTGAGCGGTATAGGGTCGCACATTATCATGCATCATTTTACTTAAAATTGAATATCTCTTTTAAAAAGATACCTATTAAGATGAATCAAAAAACAATATACTGGGGATAGCTTGATAGTAACCTATATTTTAAAATTTCTATGCCAAATTACTCCACAGGGTGATTTAATCTTATGTCAAAAAACATACTTTTGCTTCCTTTGCATAATATGACATACGTCAATTTCTCTTTTCAAGCTGTAAAGAGGTTATAAAAACATATAATTTATATACGCTTGCCTAAGGAACCATTCAAATCGGCCCAAGGAAAAAAGAATCATCAAACTTGAAATTTAATCAAAATTTGAAAGAGCTAGTTTTCCTGCCGGTCAGTGTATAGAATATTAAAGAAAAAAAAACATTTTTAAACAGTGAAATAAATAAACCAAAAATCTATTCACAACGTCCTGAATAATTCTTCGATACATAAATTACTATAAAAATTACATTTCTACCTTTCCTTTGTAAATGCTCTTAAAACATTGATTAAACATTGAATTACTTTGTACAATTTCTCCAAATTTACATTTTCTCTTGGGCCTAACAAAAATTATCCTAGTTGTATCATCTGCAGAGTAATAACGTTTCTTTTCCTACTTTTTTATTTGCCAAGCTTCTAATATCCCGAGGGCTCTTTTAATTAGCGTTAATACAGGGAGAGTCAGGGCTGCACGTTTTGTTTCAGCGTCATAAATAATATTACATTTATTCACCCCAAAAAGTTATTACATTTATTCACCGCAAGAAATTTAATTATGCAACCAACATAAATTAATTTTTCACAAGAAAATTAATTTAAATATTAACATATAATAATATTGTGAGAGATGCTTGTTGAATGCAACCAAAATATATTGGGAGGTTCCAAATTTGTGGAAAAAAAATTCTTTTCTGGCCACACCCGAGGTGATTTAAAACAACTGATTATACGGAATTTGTTGCAATAATATTCTATAAAAAAATATATAATAATCCGCCATTTTGATTTAAAAAAAAATTGGTTTTTCGACCACAACTTTTTTTGTTTTATCTTCAATTGTTTCTTGGCTGCACTGATTCCTCGGAAAATTTACATCACATTAGTTTTTGACTACGAATTTGCCTTGAAAATTACCGAGAAAATCGCGAGTGACATCTTAGCTGTCAGATCCAGTTATTCTAGGTGCCAAATTTTGAAATAAAAGCAGAGTACAATGTACAGGGTGATGCCTATACTGTTCTTACCCTAATTTTTTGGTTTGTCTTTGGGAATAAATTAAAAATGATAAATCAAAAAGAAAAATTCTCATAAAATTCCTTTATTACTGTGACCGGTTTCGTGAACAAATTAATTACTTCACATCATCAGACACAGGAATGATGATGTGAAGTAATTAATTTGTTCACGAAACCGGTCACAGTAATAAAGGAATTTTATGAGAATTTTTCTTTTTGATTTATCATGAACAATTACTCATATGGGATCAACCTACCTACGTTAAATTAAAAATGTTTAACGTAACTTATAGTATTGTTTCCAAGGATTTTGAAAATAAACAAAAAACAATTGCAAGTCAAATAAAAGTTGGAAAAAAGAAAGCAATGTTTTTTTAAATGGAACGTTCTATATATTTTTACAATTTTGAAAGAAATTTAAATTCTCTTTTCAAAAATATAACAACATGTATATTTACAGTCATATTTAGTAAAATACTGATAATAATTGAAATAATTCAACACCGAGTTGGCTTTGAATGTTTTTTGAACTGTCACTTCAGTAGTTTGCGTTTTTACTGTTTACGTTGATTTAAAGTTTAAAATGCCTTACTCAGCAGAAGCAAAAATAGTTATATTAGAATGTTATTTAATAAGTGATAAATAGGGCTGTCAAAAATGTTCCGTGGGACAGTGGCGTACGCGAAATTAACTAATACGAGAAACAATAAACTGTTACAATTTATAACAATGTATGTAAAACTTACCCTCTTAACCAGCTTGATGAACTAGTTTGCTTATCACAAACTGGAGAAGATGTGTAGCCATTTTGCAGCATCAGGTATGTTTCTGTGGTTGTCTCCATGAGTGATGTTCGCTTTGGTGAAAATACATGTATTCTTATATTTTGAAAACAACCGTTCGACATCTACTGATGTAATACACGCATACGTAAAGTAGTCTTTGAACGCACTTAACGGATCTGGGGCTGCACCATCACATATTTGTCTTAATTTGGTAAAACCGGTGACTTTATTTAACACACCTGCGAACTTTTCTTTAACGCGTTCATTTGTTTCGTCACTTATAGCGTGTAGCAGTAGATTTACTTCGTCCACTATTTGCAGTAACTACGCTAACGACAACGCACTGTTTTCTAATTTTTTTATGCTTTCATGTAATGGTTTATAGTTCTTCGCAATATTTTTTAAAGCTGTTTTAAAGGAAATATCTTCGAATATTGTCTGGCTTTTCTTAATAGCTGCAGCCTCATCTGGATTGAATTGTAGTATCACAGCTTTTATTTGTTGGAAATATTCAGCATAATGAGAAGCTGGCTGCAACCATGTTCCCCAACATGTAAGAATCGGCTGTGGTGGGTCACGAATACCGGGGCACTTGATATGAAATTCACGGAGACGTTTAGGAGATTTAAGAAACACTTTTTTTGTACTTGCTATTAATGCATCCACCTCTGGAAAACCTTTTCGAATAGTTTCTGCCACAAGATGTAAAGCATGCACTTTACACGTAACATGTATGAACGTATAACTTTGTTCTTGTAAAGAACGGCCTACCGAACGCATTGTCACGGCGCCATCAGTCACAAACATCAACACGACTTTTTGACAGTTCAAATTTATCTAACGTCTCCGGCACCACCTTGGTAATTGTTTCGCTAGTACACTGACTTAGGCTTTGCTAGCTAGTAACAGTGGAACTGTCGGATTATGAGGGTCCAGTACTCGTACTATAACATTTAAAATTGAATTTTTTTTACAATCTGTTGTCTCATCAACAAATAACCACAGCCGTGTATATTTTAATTCACATTTCATCTTATTTACCATGTCTACGTGTACAGTTGGTAGATAGTTACATAACGTTGTGCGACTTGGTAACTTCACCTGGGCATTGTATTTGTTCCAGAACTCTCGAAATGGTTGTTTATCGAGTATGTGCAGCGGAACACAGGCAATCAGCATTAATAGTAAATCAAACATAAACTCTGTTGTCGAAGGCACGCCATTTTTTTATTTTTATGGTGTACACTACTTACGTGAAGTCCACAATCACGCTCATCCCAGCACATCAAATCTTTCTCGCACAGTTTACAAATTATTTTATCACTATCATAGAATAAATTCGGGAATTCACCTATGAATTTATTCACTTTGTCAGCAAATGGCCGTTGTCTACCCCTGCGTACATCTGCCATGCCTCATTATTAAATTAATATCAACAATACAGTACAACAAATAAAACAAAAATACAAAAACAATATGCAATACGCCCAAGTGACTTAACGTGTACACAACTCGAAAGCTAATAATAGACTGGACTGGAGAAAAAGTTTCGCGATCAAGGTGAATGCCGTCAACAGTAAGTATATCTATACTCTACGACCATGATACACAGAAACGATTTGCAGCTTTAGTAATAAATACTTTAATGCTGCTTATTGAATGTATATCGCTCAATATCCTGACAGGCAAGTACCGCATCGCAATTATTTTGAAAAATTAAATAGACGATTTTAGGAAAAGGGGAATAGTGCACAATAAAGAAAATGGAAATAAACATAGAACTATGTTAACAGAAGACAATGAGTTAAATATTACACTTTATTTTGAGGAAAATCAGTCCCATTCGATTCTTGATGCTGCATGAGATTTAATATATCTTACAAGTCCATTCAAAAACCTTTAAAATAGCATAAATGCAGCCAAGTATAAATGTTACATGAAGATGATAAAGACAAACGTGTAGAATGCTACAATAATATTTTAAAAAGATTTGCTTTGAACAATCATATTTTTAAATATATATATATTATGGACCGACGAAGCAAATTTTAACACAGCAGGCATATTTAATTGAAAAAAATTCAGATTGCCGGTCAGTAGAGAATCCACATAAATCAGAATCCAAGGGGGAAATTCAATAGGAGTGTGGTGTGGCATAATAAATTTTAAAGTTGTAGGCCCCATTTTCTTTGATGGAGCTTTGACTGGATTAAGATATTTTAATTTACTTCAAAATTAAATAGAGCAACATATTGACAGAATAGGTCTCTTAAATGGTATTATTTGGCACCAAGATGGCGCACCTGTGCGTAATATTATACTTGTTCGGAATATTTTAAATAACAAATACTTAGAGTGGATAGAAAAGCGAGGAGCTATATCGTGGCCTTCAAGAAGCCCAGATTTAAATCCACTGGATACTTTTTTATGGGAACACTTGAGAACTGAAGTGTATAAAAATAGAGGTAACAGTGGAGAAGAATTGAAAGTAAAAATTTCGGCAGAAATTGAAAATATAAATAATTCCAACATGTTACAAAAATGTAATGAATAATATATACAACCGATATACTATTGTGTCGAAAGTAATGATGGACATTTTGAACAGTTCCTTTAAATATAAATGTTATCTGTTCGTTAATATATTTGAAGTCACTTGCTTGATTTGATGTTATTTCCTTTGCTAAATTTAAATAAAATTTTGTTTATTATTATTATTATTATTATTATCATCAGTATTTTACTAAATATGAAGGTAAATATATATGTTATGTTATATTTTTGGTAAGAGAATTTAAATATTTTTTCAAAATTGTAAAAATTTACAGGGCGTTCCATTAAAAAAACATTGCTTTGTTTTTTCCCACATTTATTTGACTTTCAATTGCTTTTTTGTTGATAATAGGTGCTTTCCTTTTATATATGTAGTAAGTATAGATCAAATTGAGATGAGGTAGCCACTCACTGAACCTCACTTAAAATTAAATGTTATAATGGAACGGCAAATCAAGTTAACTTACTAGCTAGACTGTCAATTGTTGCTGTCATTTCATTATTTGTCATTTTTCATTCTGAAAATCTATTGTTATTCGCACACATGGAGCATAACTTACAAGTTGCAGTTTTCATGAGGATGCTGGAATGGACACTTAGCAGGGGAAAGGGGGGAAGACAAATTATCAGTATTATCAGTATAAACCAAAAAATTGGGGTGAGACCGTTATATGAATCATCCTGTACATACAGGAAAGTGGTAGAATAATGCGTAATGTGTCCAATTTAAATTCTGTCGTATCCTTTTAATAAAAATTAATATAAAAGAATTAGCATTCTGAACAGACAACAAGCTGTAAACAATCTCCTTAGGCAAAATACCACTTTTGTTCTATAAGATATCTTTGTGTTTGAAAATTGAAATTGACACATTTGAATGTTAGACACAAGGCACACTGTAGTCAAGTAATTGAAAATTCAAAAACTGTTTCCCCAAACAGTTAATAACGTAAATATATGTCTCCTTTGATGGCTGTTAAAGGAGAAAAATAACAAATAAGGTGGTATTACGTAAAACACCCAATCCTTGGCATTTAAAATATTAATGATTTGAAATTTTAATATTCACTCGTACTTTTACAGACAAATATAAAAATGCCTCGCCCTTCTTGCTTCCCTTTGTTCCACTTAAATTGTGAAGACTTGTTTAAAAAGTCCTTGGACTTATTATACATAATTTTATGAGAAGAAAGACGTAAGCGGGCTCTGCGGGTAACAGGTCACCGTAGGTTGTTAATTAATTATTTGTTCAGTGATATTTATGCCATAGTTAATGTTTGAGAATAAAAATGTTTCCTGTACAGGATGTCATAAATTCGAGGTGCACCATTGGTATATTATCACCTCAAGATATAATAAACTTGTTACTTTTTGGTATTTAAAAGAAAATAATTCGTAAGAAAGTTTTTTTTTAATTGGCACCCTATTTTGCTAATTTAAAGTACGCCTCAGAGTGTTTAAATCCAAGTTTAAAAAACGCGCGTGTTTTAAAGTTACCATGGCAACATCAACAACCCGAGAAACGTGAAGTCAAAACTTTTTAATTATTGATGTGACATGAGTACCTTGTAACTCAAATAAAATATTACTAACAAATGTTTCAAAAGCTTTATTCAAATATTTAACAATTTTGATTATTTAAATGAATGTGAAAAGTACAGTTGGTATTGTTTGAAATAGTAATACTTCGGTTTTTTAAATCAGAGGAAATTTTGTTCAAATTAATACTGCTAACATTCTCGGAAGTCATTGAGGTTGCACTTCCATTAATGGCATCCCCAATAATGTTTGAAACATTCTTCTTATTGCTAATACTCTCTTCAACGTAACCAGTCGCCACAGCTGCCGATTTTCATCCAACTTGTCGTTGGATTTGATCTATTGTCATGCCACTATTCGCCATAATGGTAGCGAACGTACGTCGAAACGCATTTCCCGTGTATTTCTCAGAATCGTCCAGTTTAAGATAACGTGCAATTTGCAAGGGACATGATCCAAATGTATTAATACCAACCACTTGATTGATGCACTTCCCCTTATCATGCCGTAAGAAAACTCGGTTTGTACTTACATTTTGGGGGCGCAATGATAAACACTGCTTCACCAATCGCACATAACTAATTGCTTCACTGTCGGCAACAGTAAAACGTCGAGCCTTCACTGTCTTAGATGATGGGACAGTAATAAGCAATACGCTTCCTTCTTCCTTGATGTCATATAAGAGTGAATCGCACAATTCACATCTTCTACAAAAGCCAAAGATACCGCAAATGGCTACCACCTTCAAAAATAAATATGTAATGTCCAGTGCATCTGTGAAAAACTTCCGCAAATCGTCTTCCTTGAATACATATTCCTTCTTGGCTACGTTATTCTTGCTAATGGCCTTCATGAATGCGTGCACTTTCACAAATGATTTTAAATCAACCGCATTGTTTATCCTCAACATACTTTGCAATTTCGAATGGATAGCCACATAGTCGAAGCCTTGTACTGCTCCGTCATTTTCTGAAAGTAAGCAAGCACAACTCGTTCATCTGTATCTGTTACCTTTTGCTCTTCCATCCATTTGATGAACTTGTCATATTCTTTTTTACAAGCATCTTCACATTTCGAAAATTTTTTAAAAGGAACGTCCTGTATATTTTTACTATTTTGAAAAAAGATTTAAATTTCCTTTCCAAAAATATAACAACATATATATTTACCTTCATATTTAGCGATATACTGATAATAATTGAAATAATTTAACAACGAGTCACAGAAATTCCAAAATGCTCGATTGTTTTAAATCATCATCAGCTCCAGTTTTTAAATGTCGACTGTTAGTTTTATGTCATTTACTCCTTAGAGATCTACTAGTCTAGTTATACCATATAAGGAACAAAGTCCATCTGCAACTTTATTTTTACGTTTGTAATGTTTTTTGGTCGTCGTCGAAGTCACCAAAATATGTAAGACTGTGACTGTAAAACTGTGTAATAGAGTCCCACAATTTACAATGAAATATTACTAGTCAAACTGAATGAGGCAGGTTTCTATGCACAAGCATGTGCAGATAATTTAGCTGTTATGATAAGAGGTCAATATGAAGTGACTCTTTCAAAGCTCATGCAAAGGGCTCTCAATACAGTTCAAATCTGGTGTAATAGACACGAGTTCGCTGTCAATTCCGGCAAGACAGATTTAATGCTGTTCTCTAAAAGAAGAAAAATAAGAAAATATCAGAATCATCCTCTTTTGGGTACACAGTTGAGTCTAGGCCGTAAACTAAAATATCTGGGGGCAGTTCTAGATTCTAAACTGTCGTGGAACGATCAAGTGGAAATTCACACGAGGAAAGCATGCGCATCTTTAGATGTGCTATCGCATTTTCGGATATAAGACTACTCTTTGGATGTATACTGCGATGGTCAACGCCGTCTTAACATTTGCGGCTTTGGTATAGGGGCGCTTGTTAGTTGCTTTCTTGCTTTCAAGTTCCACTTCGATGTGTAATAAAGGGTTTGTTGTCAAGAATCCTTTCCATCGCAATAGTTGAAGTGGCTCTCATTACCCTTATTACTAAACAGGTTAATTATTTACCATGACATAAGCGGGTTCTAATTGTGGATTTTCACACAATTAGGGCCCTTGTAAATTCAAAGATTTACCTGTTTAAGAAAAACTACTTCTGAGAAACACTCCAGCAGTTGTAATGGAAGCAATTTTGGACCTCGCACCATTGCATATTGAATTGGAACTGAAAACAAGGAAACCATATGACGATTTCTGACCAATGGAATATGATAGGTTAGGGGCTGAGGTATACAAATTGCAAGGCTCTAGCTCAACCGATAGGAGACTAGGTCGTTAGCCAATCGGAAGATGATCGGTGCTTTCCAGTGTAGCTATTTAATATTTCTTATACAGTCATATTCCTTAATCGAAATGATTGGAACAACAATAGAATAACATTTACTGAGCCCCAGACGTCCAAAATAATATTCAGAAGGATCGAAGACTCAGAAGAGAACCGGAGGTGGCGTATACGATATGAACCAAAGGCTCGTAGTTCCGTACCTTTATAGATAATTCCGAGTATTTCAAGCAACATATTTTGTTTCTCATAATCGACAAACTTAATTTTTCGATAACCATTAATACGCTTATTACGTATTACTAACGAAAATCTTACTAGAGTTTTTTGTTAACAACCATATTACATATATAGCGGCAGTCAGGCGACTTTCAGGACCCGAATTAGGTGAGTTCTAAGTTGATACTAAATTGTCGAAAAATTTTGGAGAGTTGTGAGAGCACATCTCAGTCAATTTATATGATATCGGTACCCGAATAGAGTGGCATAGAAGGTAAAGTAGAAGTAGCCTCTGTAAACCTCCTCTGGTCCTGGCTGATGGATCTGTCGGCTGGGTAGTCTCTTCTAGAGGTATTCGGTTCTGGACTTTTTGCTACATCGGAGTGTTAACAAGGTATATAACACTGTCTATGAACTAAATTAAAATAAATCCTTGTTCTAAAAATTAATAAACTACCTATAAATAATCGTTGAATTAATGTTTTTTCTTTAAGAGAACTTCTAAAGACTTACAGAATATCCAACACAACATCACTGGTCCTTACGCACCTTGACTTATGCTAACCCGTTAAAACATTATTTATATTTATATATACCATATTTATTTTAATATAGAAACCTTCCAAATCGTTTAACCAAATTGAGAGCTGGAAAATGCCACAGGAATGTTTCTGTCCACAATAAACACTGTAATTTTAAGACATATATAAATAAATTTTGATTTTAGAGAAAATGTTTTGTTTGGTGAAAGCACACATTCCCTAGAAGGTCGAATCGAGTCAGTTTGGTAATGTAAATATGGCAACAAGATAAGTAAGTCCCTACATTTTATGCAAGGATGAAGTAATAAAAAATGCCACATTTATTTGATAATATTTTTAATCTTTACAATATTTGATCAGGGGATATGTAATCTTTGAAAAATACAATAAAAATAAGCTTTACGTACCACAACATACCCATGTTTATATTGTTACATATTAAAATCCCTATGTTTGTAGTACTATCTAAAGTAAATGTTGATCAGATGAGGTTTTTCAAATACTATTTATTAGAGTACGGATAAAAGAAAGGTTATAATGCCTTTGTATTTGATGCTGACTTCTTGTTGTCGTAATCCTTGCTTATTTTTGAAGAGGTTTCTGTGAGAACGAGGTGAACACGTAAGTTCACGTTTTGTTCGGGGTGACGTATATTGAGTTGACTATTTTCTGGATTTTACAATAAAAGAAAATTAAACTTTTAAAATTAATCAGTTTCGTTTCATATTCGATATACTAGGTGAGTTTTTAAAGTTCCGTGGTACCAATTGAATGTGTCGGTCTTTAGATATCCTACTGATGCACACCTGAAAAAATATATTTGAAGCAACAAAAAATTATTAACACCAAAGAAAAAATTCCCAAAAAAAAATTTAATGTAAGAAGAAATCGACTCTAGAAAATCTCTATGAGGTAAAAAAAAAATGATGAAAACAAAAAAAAAAAAAAATTAAAAAAATAAAACCCCCAAACAAGGGAGAAAAAAAAAACCGGCCCCAACCCTTTTTTTTTTTAAAAAAAATAGTTGAAAAATCGAACTAGAAATTTATTATCTGCTCAATTCAAAGTTAGTAATAACGATAACTTCGTGAGGCAAACATTAGTATAAAAAGAAACTAAATTGCTTAACCAGAAAAAAAATCTAACAATATCATCAAACACAAAAATAAGCACAGAAATAACAGTTGTTAAATTGCATTTACACTAAATGTTCAAATTGACGACCCTGTACCATTTGACAATACCCAAGACGATTATAAAATTCATTTCTCACATTCTGAATAGTTTGAGGCGATATTAACCTAATCTCATGTTGAATTCTTTGCCTGAGATCGTCTAAATTATTGGGTCGATTGGTGTACACTTTACTTTTTAAGTACGCCCATAAAAAGAAGTCTAATGGCGTTAGATCAGGAGACCTAGGCGACCATTCTATCTGACCTCTTCTCCCTATCCATCTTGCTGGGAGAACTTGGTCCAAGTAGCGTCGCACAATAATTTCGTAATGAGGCGGAGCGCCATCTTGTTGTAACCAAATGGTATTATTTGGTAGGTCATGGTTATTTACATTGGGGAATAATGCAGCTAATGCAGGCATCAATTCCAACTGTAAAAATTGCAGGGATCTATCTCCAGTCAAATTGTTTTAAAAAAAGAATGGACCTATAATTCTGTCACCAATAATTCCTGCCCAAACATGAACTTTCTGAGGACGACTTTCCTGCATCCAATGGGGATTGTCCCTAGCCCAAGATCTACAATTCTATCTATTGACATGGCCATTTAAACAAAATGTTGCTTCATCCGAAAATAAAACACGCTGGAAAAACATTGGATCGCGGTTGCAAATTTCCATCATTTGTTCGCAAAACTCTTGCCTACGATCAAAGTCATCTTCTGTCAACTCATGAACCAAGTGCACCTTATATGGGTGGAATTTTTGAACTTTCAAAAGTTTTAGAACTGTAGTGTGGCTTATATTGTGGTTCAAAGCAATGCTTCTACTAGTTGAATGTGGATTGTTTTCAATTTCTAGTGGCACATCAAGTTGTGCATCTTCATTTAATGTCGCCGGCCGTACAGTTTTATAACGCCATGTTTCCGAAATTTTTTTCAATCCTACTAATTGTTGATTGATTTATGGGCTGATCTGGGTATTTTTTCTCTAAAAGATGACACACTTCTTGATGTGTTATAGCTCTGCCGCCATAACCAATCATTATTAACACTTCAATTCTCTGTTTGTCGCTCAACTGTACCATTCTTATTAATAAAATAGTTTTTCTAATTTAGAAAAAGCAAAATAATAACACTTATTCTATTGTGACATTTACAAATTATTTAAATCTGACAGCCGTAACTAATGTGATACACCGGCAACTAGATAAATTTATCCAATTTAATGAATTTTTATTATTTGAAGTTCAAGACTGTTTTTCTCGATTTTTCCAAATAATAACATATTGAAAATTTTATACGGTCGGAACCAGAATAAAATCTACTACTGAAATCAATAATAAAAAATATAGGTTGTCATTTAAAAAAAAAGTCGATGATGTCATAACTTAAAAAATAAATTACATAAGAAACTGAAATTAGACTGAAAATATTTGCTGAAGTTAAAGTCGCTATACCCCTTTGAGATTTTTCCCAAAAAATTAATATCAACGGAATTACTGAATTTATGCGTTACTTAATTTCCACACTGTATACATTAACAAACTATGTATATTAAAACTTAAATTTAAAGTTAGTACTAAATCTGCCGACCAGTCATAAACCTACTGCCTACCTTATGTAAAAATAATAAATAGAATAGGTAAATAGTTGATACCCGACTGATTTAAAGCGGAAAATGACAAATTAAGAACTAAACTACACTAATACTTACTTTACATTTCATAAAGAATAAGCTATACCTGCCTAATTAAATGTGTAGGTAAAGTCAATCTGCATTCTACATTAAGGCAGAACCTCACCAAACTAAGATAGGTGCCGCTGTCTTAAATCGCCGGGTTTTGCAGGAAGATTTTTTAAAGAAATATAAACTACAAAAATTTTCTTACAATGTAGTATATAATAATATAAAATGGTGTCTAGGGTTCAAAAGTATTAAGGTTTTCTAATTACTAATGTTTATGGATGCAATAGAATTTAATTAAAAAAAAATGAATGATAGCAAAACAATAGTTGTACAAAATTAGGAATGAGAATTAAGCAAAAGAATAAATATATAAAAAACCACTAGGGTAGCTGTAAAGTAAAATATCTTTAATTATAAACTATAAAATACACAGTATAACAAAAAAAATGGCGAATGATCTTTCAAATAAACAATCTAAAGCACTTATCTTAAAATATAGCAGCTCCAGGACACAAAGTATTCAGCTCGAGCTGGCTTGACAAAAATCAATTACGGTGGAGTACGTGAACCTTTCCTAGGTTTTCCTCGTGATTGTTCCAATAAGTGAATACCATAAGTTTTTATTCTGTACAACAAACGTTACCAAAACACTGTAGGCATAAAAACGTAAGTTCCAAAACGTACGTCGAAAATTGCACGATGTCACAAACGTCTAAAACAAATTAAGAACAAAAATTTTTTTCTACTCCCTACATAGAAAATACTATTTTGCTCCCTCATTTCAGGGAGCAAAGTAGTACTTTTCCTCCCTCGGGAGGAAAATACTTTGCTTCCCTAGGGAGGAAAATACTTTGGCTCCCTCTGGAAGCAAACAAGTAAAAACTTCAAATAGCTGTAATAGTAGTGTATAGACTTCTTTTATTGATACACAAACTTCCTGAAAATGAATGCTTTTCTTTGAAACAGATTTTTTATTACTTATTTTTATTTATAAAAATAGTGTAGATCGCAACATGCTGTATTTGCTCCATAATGTTGAAGGCTTCAAATCGGCGCATTTTTTGGATCACTTCTTCACATATTTTTCTTATTTGCCTAGTCTCCATCCAACAATTAAATAGCTGGTACACTTTTTCATATTTTTCACGAGACTTTAACGGTAATAGATTTAACGAAAATACGTTTGCTTCTTCCAGAATATCTTGAGGAACTTCATCTTCACATTCGGAATACATTATTATAAACTTTTGGAAGTTTGTTTATTTTGAAAACAAGAAGCAACCTTAGCACGTTCCATGTACTTTCATTTTTAACAATATTTACTTATCTAAATACCTATTATGACATTTTGACATATTTGGTTTTTAGATTGTCATGCATAAGAAAATATAATAAAATATATGTAAAACACTGTAAATGGTCGTAGAAAAAATCATATGTATTGCACAGGAGCAAAGTGCCATTTCCTCCCTTGGATATTGATGCTCTCCGCTTCGCGTCGGGCATCAAACTATCCGCGGGAGGAAGTTATGCACTTTTCTCCCTTGTCATACAAATAGCTATTTAACGTTAATCTTTAAACACGTGGTCGCTAATAAAGGAAATTATAAATTACAACTTACTCAGCAAATTTGCACCTTTAGTTTGCCAAATCCGATTTACAAATCGAAAGCAATCAATACTTCTGTATTAATTAACAAATGAAGTAACAGACAATTTTATCCGAAACTATTTTCGAAGCAACGTGCTTTAATTTCTTGACAGAAAAGAAGGACTTTTTTGAAACCCATTGGCTATTTAAAGCAAACGAGGTTAACAAAAGATAATACGATTGACGTAACCACCAATTAATTCAACAACGTTAAAATTAGATATTTGGAATTTGGACATTTCAAACGAATGGTAGTATGTTCACCAATTCAAGTTGTGAGACTAATATCCTGTACTGACTTTTAGGATGTAATAAATATGAGATATTTTTGTGTTTGTTGTTGGTTATAGCTAGACCAGTTTTTCTCACCTCATCTGTATATTTCCAAATTCTTCTGAAAAAACCACTTGCTATTATATGCGTATGTATTACAAAAAACGTCAATTTATGATTTATTTTTGAATAATAAGACATATTTTCTCTGTTCTATAGCGATTGTTTTTTTTTTCAAGGCATACTTGGCTTATTTTATTACTTTAATGGTATTTTTATCAACTTTGCCTCATAATGAAATAAATACTATTTGACATTTTTGATAAAATTTAATAAAAAAGGGCCCCTGATTAACGCTATAATATAGTCGAGGAAATAAAGCACTGAACCTCCGAAATTTCCGCAGCAAGACGGATTTTAATGCGGTTTTTTTGCATTCGATTCGTGAGAGCATCAGGAAATTTTGTGAACAAATCTGATGAATAGCAAATGAAAAATTGCATATTTGCATTGTAAAAATGCATTGTTCAAAGTGCATTTAGAATAATTAATTTGCAACTCGGTAAAAATTGATTGAAATGAGTCCAAATTTGTTACTTGGGGGTTTTCGGGGTCGCTGAACACGAATATCACGGCCTCCGAGATACCTGGAGCCCAGGGTGGATACTATCTACCTCATCTCCTGGAATTTTATGTGAATTTGTAATATATTTAGTTGAAATTCATTACTCGGGGGTTTTCGGGGTCGCTGAACACGAATATCACGGCGGCAACGACCTCCGAGATACCTGGAATTACCTTGAGTATAGCATTAATCTGCATTACATTAATCTGCAATGTTGCTTGCAAAAATTGTGCTGGCTGCAATTGTTCTAATGTAGAACATTATTTAGAAGAAGAACGATTATCGGTTGGAATTGGATTTGCAGACGAAGAGAATGAAGAAGAAAACTTCAATGTGTAATTACACAATAAATGTTTTTCATTGTATAAGTTTGTGGTATTTTTTTAAACAATAAGACATTACAAATACAATTGGAGTTTTCAGAAATTATTTTTGAAAAATATTGTTTGAATCTACATCTTCATTATAATATATAAATAAATAATTTTGAGTAATATATGCAAATTCGTATAAAAATGATGTTATACTCAAGGTAATTACAGGAGATGAGGTCCACTCTGGGCTCCAAGTACCTCGGAGAACGTTGCCGCCGTGATATTCGTGTTCAGCGACCCCGAAAATCTCCGAGTAACGAATTTCAACTAAATATATTAAAAATTCACAAGAAGTTCCAAGAGATGAGGTCCACCCTGGGCTCCAGGTACCTCGGAGGTCGTTGCCGCTGTGATATTCGTGTTCAGCGACCCCGAAAACCCCAGAGTAATGAGTTTCAACTAAATATATTACAAATTCACATGAAATTCCAGGAGATGAGGTAGATAGTATCCACCCTGGACTCCAGGTACCTCGGAGGCCGTTGCCGCCGTGATATTCGTGTTCAGCGACCCCGAAAACCCCCGAGTAACAAATTTGGACTCATTTCAATCAATTTTTACCGAGTTGCAAATTAATTATTCTAAATGCACTTTGAACAATGCATTTTTACAATGCAAATATGCAATTTTTCATTTGCTATTCATCAGATTAGTTTACAAAATTTCCTGATGCTCTCACGAATCGCATGCAAAAAACCGCATTAAAATCCGTCTTGCTGCGGAAATTTCGGAGGTTGAGCCGTTTTTAGTGCTTTATTTCCTCGACTAATAGGTCAGATTTTGGAAAAGAATATCGCTAATGAGGTTTCTCGAATTTTGGGGTATACGTAGGAGATGGCAACATAGTTAAAATATGCAGATTTTAATGCCCAAAACAAAAAAAAACATTCGATTATTTCAAAAAAAAATGAAGGTTTTATAGACTTGTATCCACCCTAACGTAGATACATTGTATATATGGTGAGTCCACTGTATAGCAATCTTTTCAATTAATAAAATAATCATAAAATATACAGAGTGTTCCATCTGAAATAAAGTAAGTTTTGTATATAATAGAAATATAAGCACCCTGTAGATATTGCAATAATTTTAAATTATAGCCCTTATCACCCCAAAAAAACTTGTAATCAACAAATTGTTGTATCTCTAATGGTATATCTAATTATCTAATAGTTTAAAAGTTATAGGAGAACAAACTATTGAGTCATCCTGTACTGTGAATGGTAAAATTTCTATTGTTCTTAAAATGAGTTCCATGAGAACCTCTTGGTGTAATACCAAATAATAACCTGGTAATATCTACGCCCATTCTAAGTTAAAATCTTCTGAATTGAAATATACCCAGATAATATTTAAAATACTCATTTAAAAAACGCTCTTTAAACACCGGTCCATATAAGCAAATATTAACGCTAGTAAAATTTCATGAAAAGCATATAGTAAACCGCAGCGCTGTTACGACCAGAGATTTATTGCTATTTTTTATGCACTTCTCAAACCGGTCTCTATACAAGGGATGTTAGAATATGCTTGAATCAGAACATTGAAACAACCGCATGGGATGTTTTGTGCTTTATAGGCCAATAAAGAGACTCACAATATTCTGTCTAATATTATATCATTCACCCTCGCATATTTAGAGCAATAACTTTCGTCTTTATAATAAAAAAAATCTACGAATCCTGGGTTATTTTATGAAAAAGAAATTTAAGTCAGATGGTGTAATAAAAAAACGAAATATTTATATATTTCCGAGATACCCTTATCATTTATGAAAAGTCTTTGTTATAAAATATATTTGGAGTAAATTCTATTTCGCATGAAGATCGGGTTGATATAAAAAAGGTACATTATTACTGAGGATGGCTCTTACAAATATTTTTACTACCGATAAAAAGATAACTGTGTTTATAAAAAATTCAGGATTGATTAAGAAAGACAAATATGAATTATTTTTATTTGTTTCTGTGTTTATGACGTATTGAAAATGCATTATCATTTTGATATTTTACAAGTTGGCTACGACAGCAACAATTAATTGGTCACAGTGCAGGGGTGTCCAAATATTCCTGTATGGAATAAGAACACTGTTTTAGGATTAAAATTTTTAATCCAATTTTAAATTGTTGTCTGGTAAGACTATAAATAAAATGGCAGTTTGTTATATATAAATTTAGATTTAAAGGATTATGTTGACCTATGGAGTTCTAAGTAAGTCGGTATATTTTGTCTGAAAATTATGAATATCAAACTTGGTACTGAAAGTTGATATGTTATAAATTTATATTAAGAGTAATAATATATGCAGTGAAGGTACCGGCATAATGACATAATTTTTTATTAAAGCTTACAATGATCTGGGAACTACAGTTGCAATAGAAGGGGTCTATTGCACTTGTATTTTTAAAAATAATCCATATATTCTAATATAGTTTTACTAAATATTAGTAACTTATTAGTCAAAAATGTTCTGTGAGACAGTGGCGTACGCGAAATTAACTTATACGAGAAACAATAAACTGTGACAATTTATAACGATGTATGTAAAACTTACCCTCTTAACTAGCTTGCTTATCACACACTGGAGAAGATGTGTAGCCATTTTGCAGCATCAGGTATGTTTCTATGGTTGTCTCCATGAGTGATGTTCGCTTTGGTAAAAATATATTTTTATATTTTGAAAACAACCGTTCGACATCTACTGATGTAATACACGCATACGTAAAATAGTCTTTGAACGCACTTAACGGATCTGGGGCTGCACCATCACATATTTGTCTTAATTTGGTAAAACCGGTGTCTTTATTTAACACACTTGCGAACTTTTCTTTAACGCGCTCATTTGTTCCATCACCTATAGCGTGTAGCAGTAGATTTACATCGTCCACTATTTGCAGTGACTCCGCTAACGACAACGCACTGTTTTCTAATTTTTTTATGCTTTCATGTAATGGTTTATAGTTCTTCGCAATATTTTTTAAAGCTGTTTCAACGGAAATATCTTCGAATTGTGTTTGGCTTTCCTTAATAGCTGCAGCCTCATCTGGATTGAATTGTAGTATCACAGCTTTTATTTATCGGAAATATTCAGCATAATAAAAAGCTGCCTGCAACCATGTTGCCCAACGTGTAAGAATCGCTTGTGGTGGTTCAGGAATACCGGGACACTTGCTATGAAATGCACGGAAATGTTTAGGAGATTTAAGAAACACCTTTGTACTTGCTATTAATGCATCCACCTCTGGAATACCTTTTCGAATAGTTTCTGCCACAAGATGTAAAGCATACACTTTACACGTAACATGAATAACGTACAACCTCATTCTTGCAAAGAACGGCCTACCGAACGCATTGTCACGGCGCCATCACACTTGACTTTTGACAGTTCAAATTTTTCTAACGTCTCCAGCACCACCCTGGTAATTGTTTCGCTAGTACACTGACTTAGTATTTTGCTAGCTAGCTGTCGGTTTAAGAGGGTCCAGTACTCGTACTATAACATTTAAAATAGATTTTTTTTTACAATCTGGTGTCTCATCAACAGATTACCACAGCCGTATATTTTCTAATTCACATTTCGTCTTATTTACCATGTCTACGTGTACAGTTGGTATATAGTTACATAATGTTGTGCAACTTGGTAACTTCACCTGGGCATTGTATTTATTCCAGAACTCTCGAAATGGTTGTTTATCGAGTATGTGCAGCGGAACATCACAGGCAATCAGCATTAATAGTAAATCAAATATAAACTGTGTTGTCGAAGGCACGCCATTTTTTTTTGTTTTGTTTTTATGGTGTATACTATTTACGTGAAGTCCACAATCACGCTTATCCCAGCATATCAAATCTTTCTCGCACACTTTACAAATTATTTTAGCACCATCATAGAATAAATCCGGGAATTCACCTATGAATTTATTCACTTTGTCAGCTAATGGCCGTTTTCTACCCCTGCCTACGTCTGCCATGCTTTATTATTAAATTAATGTCAACAATACAGTACAACAAATAAAATAAAAACACAAAAACAATGTGCAATACGCTTAAGTGACTTAACGTGTGCACAACTCGAAAGCTAATAATAGACTGCACTGGAGAAAGAGTTTCGTGGTCAAGGTGAATACCGGCGACGGTTTGTACATCTGTACTCTACGATCATGATACAAAAAAACGATTTGCAGCTTTAGTTATAATGTTAAAATTTATCATTCAATAAGGAAATAATACATTTTAAATAAACATCCTAGCTCTTTTTTAGAATTTTTAAATTTTGTTTAACTTTTAATGCAAATATCTCAGAATATTTAAAAACGCACTTATACCCATTTTATTCCAAAGCCCTTAATTAAAATATGCTAATTTATTCAAGAAACAAAATTTTTACAAATTTTATATTATGGCTACATTGCAGAAGAAAAAAATATCAAGGATATGTTGGTGTTCATTATAATTATTGCACTTTTGATGTAAAGGCGAAAATTTACCAATTTTTGTACGAGGTATACTCAAAGTAAAGGTCATATGTTGCCTTGCGGTTACTCTGGGAACACGAGAATTTAACATTTTGAATATACCAACTCAGTCAATGTCATTACTTATTATTTTGTTCAAGAAGGTTAACTGAGATCTCACCCGTCTTTTTTCGAGACTATCTAAAGAAAATCTTTCCAGAATATATGCACTTGGATATCCAATAGCTAGGTATGCTCCATTCTCTCTGAAACAATCATGTTTTAAGAACTTCCCCAGTACCTTTTCAATACTGTTAACATGTATGTTATTATAAGAACACCAAGTAATGGCTGCATATTCAAGCTTAGATCGCACAACAGTGTTATAAAGCAATAGGGAACTTGCAAATTTTTTTTTACTTCATAAAAATGTTCTACAATACTAAAAAATAAGATATGCAAAATATGACGCCTTAATTCCCAATAATAAATTTGTTATAAATTATTAAAGATTCGCGCGCGAGCGAACCATTTCAAACAGGTTCAAAAGCGCGGGAGTAGTCGTGACATCACACCTTACCACGACGGAGATCCCAGCACTCGACTGCTTGATTTCAGCCGTAAAAATACCAGCATCGCCATAAATTTTAAGTGTATAGGTACTTAAAATGGAAACAAAAACTCCTTATTTTAAATACTGCATTGTACCGTTGTGTAAGAATACTACAGTAAAAGTGCCAGATAAAATATTTATAATGTTGCCAGAAGATAAGATTCGTCGATCAAAATGGCTAAAAGCGTGTAGAAGAAATGAAAAAGACATTTCACAGAGCAGTAGGTCTCTACATGTGTGTGAAGATCATTTTAATGTAACTACATTATTAAATACTATATGTCTATCTACTAGTTTTTCGCAGGCGGGCAATAAAATATTCCGAATTCCGAATTATTGAATTTTAATTAGGGTAGGATTAAAGAAAGAATGTGTATACAGTTAGAAAATAAGATTAGTAGATAGAATGTAATTTAGTGATACTAAGTAAAGGTAATTTCCCTGGTGCGAAAGTAAACAGCTATTTATTATCATACTCTTCGCAAATACGATTACGAAGAGTATATTGCATTTGATCGGGACATTTCTAAAATCGTTAATATCGCTCGCAGAGAAAAAATCATTTCGTTCATCATCGAATTCTGAACAACTTTCAAAATGTCCGTCTGTTCATCTGTCCGTCCGTCTGTCTGTCCGTCACGTTTCTTGTAAGCACGATAACTAAAGAAAAAAAAGTCCGTTCGAATTGAAATTTGGGCTATAAGTTAGTGTTAGCTAGAGGAAGAAATCTATTGTTTTTGAAAAAATCAAATAGTAAATAAAAAAGTTATAGGACATTTTATTTAAAAATATGAATCTACAGAGGGTTGCAATTTTCAATGTGCTACTAAAATTGAAGTAATTTTCTAAAGACACCAAAATGCTGTAAAATATACTACCACAAATTTCGCCTACGCAGTCGACATCATCGGGAGATGAAAAAAATTGAAAATTAAATATGTGATCAATATATTAGGTATTGTAAGAATGAATCTTAGTTTATACTATAAAATATACTGCCACGCGTTTCGCCAATACAGTCGGCACCATCGGGAGAGAAAATTAAATATGTAGTCAATACATTAAGTATTGTAAGAATGAAGTTTATAAGACAAACACAAGATTCTTTTCAAAAAACTGCGAAGAGTATCTTACAGAATGTGCAACAATTATATAAAAGTTCAATACTGTCTGCGAAGACTAAAATGTTTACCTCTAGTATATATAGTATATTGCAAATACCTTTCCATTGTCCTTTAATTTATTCTATTCATATCTTACATTTAACTATTATCTGAATGATAACACGACACAATCACTTATTTCCCTTGCCCCAAAACACGGTACGAAGATACCTACGATAGGTAATTATACATTTGCGCAACATTTCCTTTGCAGCAAATGTCTTCTATAGAGACACTTTACGCCTGTGTATAAAAAAAAACATGAAAAATATAGAAGTGGCTGTTGTAAAGAATTACCCTAAATTCTTTCAAACATAAGACTAAGTCACTAAAAAATGCTTAGTTGCGACTAAGCATTTTGTAGTTATTTCTTTTTATTCCGTGATCAAGTCATAACTATTTTATGTTTATAAATTATTACTAAAATCTAAAAAAAATACATACTTCTCTGTCTTGACCCCGCGGACCTCTCCAAGGGAAAAACTTTCACTATTTTGTATAAAAGATGCCACCATAAACATATCCACTTTAGGCAAATTATCAGATTGGCCCTTTGAAAAACCTTGATCAGTCATTTTAAAATATCTGTACAACTACAATAAGCGGTACTATAAAACACAATTATATATTTATATCAGAACAGCCACTAACAAATCAACCACAGTCTTATAACACCGGTAAACATCTGATTGTATTGTTTCCCGGCGCGACGACTACCGAATGTGGTATGGTGTGACGTCACAGTCAATAGTAGCTCGTTTCGGGCCACTTCAATTTTATCGCTGTTTAGATCCTTTATACTGATCGCGTGGAATTAGAAAACTTATTTTTTTTGTGAAGTACACGTTTTATTACAACGTTACGCTATGTTTTTTAGTATTATTTTTATTTTTAAAATTATAGGCAAGTTCCCTATTTCAGCGTATCTGCATCATTAAACTCACGGGAATATTTTATAATAAAGCCTAACATTTTAGAGCTATGCTATTAACATGATTTATGAAACAGAGTTTGCCATCAAATATTACACCTAGGTCTCCAAAGACTAGGCCTTGCAATTTCAATATTATTAAGAGTATACTCAAAATTCAGTATTTGTACTTTATTAGAAGATGTCATGACATTGTACCGCGAGATGTTTAAAGGTAATTTATTCTCAATGCACCAAATATTAAGGTTTTCCAAATCTTTCTGCAGGGTAAAAAAATTTTCAATATTTTTAATAATATAATAAATCTTTAAATCATTCACATATAATAAGTATTTGCAATTTAAATTAGATATAATGTCATTTATAAAGATATTAAAAAGTATGGGTCTCAAATTGGAGCCTTGAGAAACTTCAGAAGTAGCAAGTATTACAACAGACTGGACTCCACAGCATTGCACAAATTGTTTCCTGTCAGATAAATACGATGTAATAAAGTTTAACATATTTTGCGAAAATAACTGCAAATTTTTCAATAAGATACTGTAATCCAGTCTGTCGAATGCTTTTGAGAAATTTGTATAAATGACATCTGTCTGAAGCCCGGCATCTAAAGAATTCTCTAAATACTGCGTGAAACAAAACAGATTGTTAATAGCTGATCTCTTCTATCGTAAATTCACGCTGATAAGGTGTAGTATTATAAATAATTATGACCCAGAATCGAGCCTTAGGGTACACGAAGTTTATAGTCTGACGTACTATTGCCAAAATTTACACATAGTTTCCTATTTTGAAAACAAAATTTTACTAGAAGTAAGGGTGTCCCTTTTATTTTATAAAGGGTTACTTTTTCCAAAATTTATAATGAAAGACTTGCTGAGGTCACACAGCGTTATTGCTGTGTGCTTACCATCCTCAAGGCCTTGGGCAGTGTCTCGCACAATACTATAAATAGCTTGGATTGTAGAACAATTTCTGTGAAAATCATATTGACTACTATTTAAACAAAAGTGTTGTTTAGAAATGTTTTCAAATCAGGTGATACGGGTTATTGGGCTCTCGGAAATAGTCAGATATAAAAAAACTGGATGAATTAGAAAAAAAGTTGTGCAATTTTATGCTCGTTAGGAATCTATAAACAAGTTTAGAATATTTCATACCTTTCTGGACTTATAGGGGAGAAACAAAAGTTTCTTTTTTTTTAATTTGTGATAACTTTTTCTGTAGAGGCTTGAAACTTGGTATATACTGCCATCTGATACGAGCTTTCAATTGCAATATTTAGAAATTAGACCTACTAGTTTTGGGGCCCTTTGGGCCTCTTTTTTAGATGGCTCCCTGCCCCGTGAAGTCTAAATCCGGCCCTGAAATTTCAGTTACAATATGACGCGAACGAACACTACCTGAGAGCGTTTTATGGATTAATAGTATGGGAAATTCAACTTTTTATAGAAAACTGGAGCATGTTTAATATTAAATATATTAAATTAAGTTAATTAAGACATGTTGGTAACTTTTAATGTCCAACCAAGTTGAATGTAGTTGAGTGATAAAATGATAATTAAAATAAATTAATCCACAACGATGCCTAATTATCAAAATGTCAGCGTGCTTCCTCTGTTCTTTTATAAAAGCTAAAAGAGTTGTTGTACGATACTGTAAATTGTAAACAGGATGTAAACCTACATGAGAAATAAAGACATTAGTTACATAAACCCGATGGGCATCGAAACAGTGGCGTAAAAAATAAGGTTACTCAATCAATGTTGTAACAATACATTTAGTATCTGTGATTCAGACAAACTTAATTTGTAATTATTGTCTATAATTGCACTGGTGGACCAAAATATATATTTTCTTCTAACATGTACCTGAATCCCATTGCACTGGAACAAAGACTTCTGAAATGACAATCAAAAAGTCGTAAAACGTAACGGTTTCTTGTTATATTAATAAAACATTATGGGCAGGAATATCATTACTGTTAATTTCACTAATCTATTTATTGCTATATATTAATGATGTATATAACATATATTTGGCTTACATAGATATACAGGGTGAGTCTTAAGTGTGTAGTTATATTTAAACCACCGATTCTTGACATCAGTAGAAACCCTCTGACACATTTTCTTTTTTAATTCCCACTTGTAACTGAGTTATCGACTTTCAAAAAAATATGATGGAACTGTTTTGGAACTGCTGGTTATTGGAAACATTATATATCTTAGCAAACATGATGTAATGGACTGAAGCAACGTTGCCGCATATCTTATGCCATTCTCTCACCTAGGCGCAATTTTACAATCGTAAGTTAACATAAGTTGAAGTTATCTAACATTATATTTTCACAAAAAATCGATGAGATTCTAATACAAACCACTTCAACTAAATGTTACTTTAGCATAAAATATTTGTTGCTATAACCACTTCCAAAACAAATGTAAAATTAAAAAATCGAATTCTAAAAGTGTGAGTTTAGCTAACCCACGATTGAAAAACCGAGCCCTAGCAATAAGTTTGTTCCCGAATTTATAATAACATTGGATGAAATAATTAGCTACTTAAACGATTAATTGCTCCATTTGAAATAATTTTTAAACATTTTGAAATACCTGTCAATCTGAGATATGTACAATTTTGACTTTTCTCTTGCACCAATCAACATTTCATTTTAAGCGTTTCATATGGAATGTACAACTAAAACTAAATTTTTCGATGAACAGTAAACTTTTTAGGGAATCTCGAGAGGAATTTAATGTTCCCATCTCATTTTTTCAAAGTTTATAAAAGGATTATTATTTTTGAGAAGTAGGTACTTACTCTCTGCTATTACAATAATTTGAAATGTGTAGATGTTCAAGGAATAAAACAGCTCTCTACTATTTTAATTGGCCTCTAATAGTAAAACACTGAAGGTGCAACACAATATCAGGTGATGGAAAATAATTTGCAGTATTTTCACACACTTCTGTCACTTTTTACACTGGTCATACCCAACAGTTTGCATTTTATTGCTTCATAATACTCTGGACGGTTAGGAGGATAGTATACGTAATTTTTTATAAAAAAAGTCTTTTTCTTGAGAAAACAACAATTTATTCGGGATAGGCCATTACATGATAAAATTCAACCATGCCATAATGTGAACTGCGATATTAGCGTCACATATGTAACCTATGATCTTCACACATCTAACCACGCACCTAATCAGTGTTGCCAGACATACCATTATTTTCCCTTGTGTATCTGCACTTTTTTTATGTAATAAAACTATTATTTAAAAATTTCTACCATTTTACACCAATATTAGTAAAAGTTGGTAAAAAAGTTAAATTTAGGTCGTCAGTCCCGACCTCGGTCAGTTCTTCCATTAAAAAAGAGTAAACTGAATAAAATTTTATACCATGTACGTAGATCTATATAAATCGTACCCTCGCGTAAACAGCGCTAGTTGTGCAAGCCCAAATAAATAATAGTCTTTTGCTGTTTTCTGTTGCTTCTGTTGCGATGTTAAGACCAATTTTTTCAATGCTCAGTTAGCTAAATTAACCGTCAGTTAGGTCAATAAAAATTTTTTGAAAAGCATCATGATTTATTTATACTGAAATTTATAACCTACGTGAAAATCTCACACATCTGGCAACACTACACCCCATGTAAAAATCAGTGTTATTGTAGTTCGCGTACCTGTCTACATTAGCATTTACAAAAATGTGTTTTATAACGGTATTATAGTTTTTCATGATTAAATTTGTGATTCGAAGTTTTGAGTTACTATGTTACCGAAATTTATTATTTATAATTTGTTCCTTTGGTGGTTCATTTTGTGAAAATTAATGATTAACCATAGCGACTAATTTTATTATTTTAATGCTGGATATGTTAAAGGCATATTTTCAAGTAGATGAACATGCTAGACAAGTAAAACGGCAATAAAATGCTATCCAAACGTCAAGCCCATATGATATATTCATGTAGTAACTGTTGTATTAGGTAAGTAAACAAATCTGTGTTTTCGTTCTTTTAAAGTAAATGCGTCTTTTTAATATGATTATTTTCAACTTTGATTCATTTTTAGAAATGGACTACATATATTAAACTTAAACTATATATTAGAGACAATAATAATAATTTAAAATACACAGAAAAAGTATTGGATATTTTTAATATTTGGTGCTTACGGGACGAGTTCTGTTTATTTATAAAAAAGGGATTACAGGATTACCTAAATTTACAAGGAAAAATGGATAAACAGATACTTTTAACACCTTTTATTTTATGAGCAAGCTACAAGTGTCAAGTGTAGCTTTCCATAAAGAACTAATCAATCGAGCATCGAGCCTTGGCCGCCTTGAAGTTTATTTCTTATTTTCGGCCAGTGCGTACAGATATCATGGTTTCTTAAAAATATCTCAATGTTTTATAAACTATTACATTTGTTTTGGTGCGGCGTCTACACTGATATTAAATAAGTTTAATATCGTCTCACAAAAATGGCCGTGACAAAATGGGTAACAATTTTTTTTAATAAATAATAAAATTTGCAATTCATGCAATGCATGCAATTATAGGATAATTATGATGACGAACTCTGGCAGTAGCAACACTGCCTTCAGTTACGTCATTTCTGTGAACGGCGTTTACAAAGTTATCCATTGACTATCAATATGTCAGTGGCTGGAGGAAAGAAAAAATTATCAGAAATTAATATTTTTTTTGTTCAAAAAATTTTTTTGACAGTGCCAATCAATTGTACACGACGAAATATATTGAGGGTTAAAATATAACTACGCATTTCAAACTCACCCTGTATACACAAAGATAGAGAATAATTTTAGAAAAACATATGTTCAGTTAATTTTCTTCTTTTATCGTCTCACTTTAAGAACCAACAGTAATCAGTCATTATGGCTGGATTCCATCGTCCTTGATAACGAATTTCCATTGTTCCGATATCTTGATGAAATCTTTCTTCTTGCTCGTCGCTTATCACACCCAAGTTTTCAGGAAAAAAATTTAAGTGAGATTGCAGAAAGTGAATTTTTAAAGACATACGGCAACCAAGCGTTTGGTTCGAATCTACAGTTCGCTTACTACTTGCTTGTAGTTTTCATCCTTCTTGTTCTCTAAAAACCCCCGACTACGCTTACAAATGAGTTCCAAGCTCTGAGTTCCTGTCTGTTGTGTGTTCCTTTAAAATCCACATCACCAAGTAATTTTCTAATTTGAAGACCAAAAAAAATGACCTCTTTAAATTTGGCGTCATTTAATTGGGGACAAAGTTCTCTTAAGTATTTAAATTCTTCACCTTCTTTATTCATAGCCCTCACAATATGTTTCAATAGCCCAAGTTTCATATGAAGATATGGCAAAAGAACATTTTTAGGGTCTACAATGGGTACATATTTAACATTACTAAAGTATAAATATTAACATCATTAAGAAAAACAAGACAGTTCCGCCTTTAACCATACATCCACATATAATTTATTCACATAAAATTTAGAGGTAAATATCCGTAACTATTATTTTGAAACGACCTATGTTGCAAGCATCCTTAGCTTCCCTAGTTAAGCTATTATGTGTAGTTAGACCTGAAAAAGAATTTACCTTTATGCAGTAGATTTATTTACTCGTTGCAATATGTAATTAATTCTACCTCTTGTACTATAGTTATTAAAATTTTCAAAACTTCATACATTGTCTTGCAAATAAGAAGGTAGTACTACGCAGTCTAATTTTATGTATAAAAAATCAATACATACATATATAACTTCGTTAACAACATCAATTACATCCCCACAAGCTCTAAATTCTAATCATTCCTGTCTATTTCATCTCTAAACTATTTTTCATAAATTCACACCTTTTGTTTTTTATGCATTCAGCTCTAATTTATTAACTTCTAACCATTCACTTACTTGTTTCAAAACTTTAACCATTTTGTTCACTTATAACATGCTGTTTTCCTCTGCCATATAAATAACTATATTGTCTGCGAGCACATGATAACATCAGTTATCAAACAGTGCTATTATGTCGCATATACATAAAATGCAAAAAGCTGTCCCAGAATACTTCCTTGTGGTACCCCAACATTTATACTCTTTGTATTCGACACATACTTATCACACTTCACTTTCTGCATTCTGCTACTCAAATAATTACTTGACCACATATGGCAGCTTAACCGAGGCTATATTATTTCAATTGTTACAACACTATATCTACCGTTTTGAATGTAAGTCCAAGAAAATACATTTTATAACACCTTTAATGTTAAAATGATAGTTTATAATTATTATTTATCTTAATTTTTACTCCTCGGTGAATTTTAAACAAATTTTGTATTCTAAAATTCGAGCATACGTGGCCTTAAAAAGTATTTTTGATCATAATTAAGATTAACAAAGGCTTCAATTTTAAAAATGCTATGTTCGTAAGAACTATTTACTTAATATTACTTTCTACAAGTTATACAAAGTAGTTATATCGTGTTTTGCTACAGTGTTCAGATTAAGGTGAATAGTATCAGTATTCCCAGTTTTCACATAGACATCATCTTCCTGAAGTGGGTTGGAACATTTGGTGTGAAGATAACACGTAGTTTTGCACGAAACACCAAAACACGATATACTGCACTCGACGGACGTTTCGCCAACCAAGTTCGCATCACCTGGAGATGATTAAAACTAATCTTATGCTAACAATGTATCCTATTTATACCTAAACTACTGTCACGATTGTGTGAACCGTGACCCACTAACCAATAAAGAGGGTTATTTGAGTTGGTCCTCTGTCACCATTCAATCTTCACACTATTTTTACACTTTATGATTTCCAAGCTTTCAAATGCATCCAAATTTGTTACATTCCTGATTAATATTAAATTGCTAATATCTATTTTATGGTTGTTCTCAAACGCATGTTGAGCAACACTAGACTGTCTGCTCTACCATATTTGAGATGGGCCATATGCTCTTTGATACTAGTTTGAATTGATCATCTAGTTCGACCATTATGTCGTTATGATCACCCTAGCTGTTGGTTATGGCAACATTTGCCGTAGTGGTTCGTAACGAGGATAACAGAATCACAAAATTAGTATCACCTTCTTTATTAGAAGCAAATGGAAAGGACAGTAAGCGGATACAGGACTGTTATGCTCCACAGAACTGTATTTGCACGAGGGAAAACGCAATGATAAATAAATTCTAATGAGGCTTTCTAAAAAATTAGGATAATGATTCCAACCTGACGATCACAAAAGCACCTGTCGAATGAGTAATTGATTTTTCGTGATTTTTCTGAATGAGTGGACAAACATTAACCATTTTCTTATGCACTAACAAAATATTCCCAACAAGACATTTTGAGTTTTGATAGGTTAGAGATGGTTGATGAGGATAATCGTGTGCATTATTATAAACTGCTATTCAGATAAGGCTAAGCTTTTTAAATTATTATTATTATTATACGAAGTAATAATTAATTGTTTTGTTTTGTGTCTAGATTAAAAAGTGATTATCGGAATTTTTACATTGTTTTCGATATTGTGAACGAAAAACAAGTTATTGCAACACGACACAATTTAAGGTTTTTAAAATAAGTTTATCAATAAGTTGTTCTATATATATACTTGTTTTCCTTCTAACACAATACAAGGGCTTAGTAACTGTATAGAGTTATGTGATATATATATTGTTATTTATTATTATAAAAACTAATGAATTATTTGTTTCTACTATTGATATGTTTTGCATTATAGGTTTGTCATTTATGAACTAAATATTGGACTAACGTGAGAATTAACTATTAGAAATATGTATACAGGTCTTCCACCTAAGAGAGATTCTTCTGTAACTATGTAAATGTAAAATTTATAAAAAATGGTTTTAATAAAAGTTGTATGGAATTATGTGGGCCATGTAAAGAAAATATTTTTAGCTTTACAGGGTGTTCCATTTCGCGTGGCCGCTACATAACTTTGTTATTTTAAATGAAATATCCTGTATATTATTACATTTTTGAATTCCTTGGTTAATATTAGGTAGAATTTATTAAATGTATATGGTATTTAAATCTTACCGTTTTCGAGATATTTAGTTGTTTCTGAAAAAAATCACGATTTCAGCTCTCTAAATGAGGCTAGATAGCATCTAAACCGTAAGAGTTAGAAACGTGCAGTTTTCACAGTTCATTTTGGCATAAATTACTCTATCTTATCATCTATGAGCAAAATGTGTACGTTATTCAGACTCAGAAATACTGAGACCTACACTTAATAATCTTACGAGTTGAAAAACTTTTTTTTTTCAAATGGAATGACCCATATTAATAGTCATGGGTGAATGCAAAATTTAATGCCCTTTCGACTGATATAGTTGTCCATACTTATCTCTAACAGTTTTCCAGAAAAATCAGGTTTTTTCTAAAGTACGAAAAAGTAGCTATGTAACAGCGTCAAGAAGGCCTTGCAAACAATGTTTATTACACATTACACATACAAAGCAAATTAAATGTCATTCTAGTTTTGATTAACGTTAACGTTGTAGTTATTTTGCTAAGTAGAGAGTAAAAGTTTATTATAACATTTTCAAAATGTCGCTGACGCAGGAAGAAATGATTGATATGGTTTTTGTCCTCGGTGAGTGCGAAAGAAATCCATTATTGGCATCACGAAATTATGCACAGCGCTATCCAGACAGATCAGATCAACGGCGTAAAGCCTTTCAACTAGTGCTTGATAGGTTTTTAAATACTGGTAATATTCGACATATAAAATGAAATCGCCATAAAACTGTAGTTACGGAGGAAAATGAATTTTTTTGTGCTAAGGTGTATTCAGGAAAATCCGCAAATAAGTGTGCGACAAATTAGTCACACAACGGGTATTAGTACAACGTCGATACATAGGATTTTAAAAAAGCACAGTTATCATCCTTATCGCATCCAATTACACCAAGAGTTGCTAGAAGTAGACTTTCAGCGGAGACTGGAGTTTTGTCAGTGGGCACTTGAGATGTTAAATCAAGATGATGATTTTTTTAAACGGGTCATGTTCTCCGATGAGGCTACTTTTCATAAAAATGGTTTCGTTAATCATCATAATTGCCATTATTATGACACAGTAAATCCTCACCAATTCCGGACAACTCATAGCCAACACAGATGGTCTTTGAACGTGTGGGGAGCAATTTTGGGAACCCATATTACTGGACCATTCTTTTTTGACCAGCATCTAACTGAAGTAGTTTATTTAAACTTTTTAACAAACAGTCTAGAAGATTTGTTAGGCGACATTCCTTTAGCTATACTTCGAAGAATGTGGATGCAACATGATGGTGCTCCACCTCACAGTGCCGCTGCGGTTCGTCAGTTTTTACACGAAACTTTTCCCAACAGATGGATTAGGCGCGGGGGACCAGTGAGTTGGCCTTCAAGGTGTCCAGATATGACAAGTTGCGACTTCTTTTTATGGGGATTTATAAAAAGTAAAGTTTACGTTACACCACCAACTACCGCGGAAGACTATGCGGCAGCGCATTACAGTAGCATTTCAAGAAATTACGCCACACATGCTGACCAATGTTGAACAGTCTTTTAAAAACCGAATTCGTTTGTGTATTAATCAAAATGGAGGACACTTCGAGCAGTTGATATAAATCAGCGGTCTAAGTATTCTTCTTTGTTGTGTTCCGAGTTTCAGTTTGTTTCGTTTTGAGTTTTGTTTTAGTTGTTGTTTGTGGTTTACTTTTATTTGTCAAACCACTTTTTAAACATGCCAGTAAATATTGACACTGTCAGTCCCAAACCTGATAAAATGTGAGGGAAAAGTTGTTTTGCAAGGCCTTCTTGACACTGTTACATAACTACTTTTTCGGACTTTAGAAAAGAACCTGACTTTTCTGGAAAACTATTAGAGATAAGTATGGACAACCTTATATCAGTCGAAAGGGCATTCAATTTTGAATTCACCTATGACAATTAATATAGGCCATTCTATTTGAAAAAAAAAGTTCTTCAACTCGTAAGATTATTAAATGTAGGTCTCAGTATTTCCGAGTCTGAACAACGTACACGTTTTGCTCACAGATGACAAGATAGAGTAATTTATGCCAAAACGAACTGTGAAAACTGCACGTTTCTAGTTCTCACGGTTTAGATGCTATCTAGCCTCATTTAGAGAGCTGAAATCGTGATTTTCTTCAAAAACAACTATCTCGAAAACGGTAAGATTTAAACACCATATACATTTAATAAACTCTACCTAATATTAACCAAGGAATTCAAAAATGTAATATTATACAGAGTGTTCCATTTAAAATAACAAAGTTATGTAGCGCCCACGCGAAATGGAACATCCTGTAAAGCTAAAAATATTTTTCTTACATGGCCCACCTGACTCCAGACAACTTTTATTAAAACCATTTTTTTTATGTTTTACAGTTACATAGTTACAGAAGAATCCCTCTTAGGTGGAACACCCTGTATATATATATATATATTTTTTTCTTGTTGTTTTTTCTTGGGAATATGGTTCCTGTTTTAATAATTAATTTTTTAGATTGTGTTGGAATTAATTTCATTAGTTTTTTTTTCGTATAAACGTTTCGGTATGGATTTATACCATTTTCAATATATTCTTAAATTTCGATTATCAAATGTGGCACTAACCTAATTTATTAAAGTATTTTTTTATGGTTTATGTACACTTTTTATATATTTTTTTTGTTAATCATTGTTCTGTTCTCGCTATGAGCACAAACGATGTTCGAAAAAAATCACGAGTACTATTCTTCCTTATATTAGGTATAAAAAGGTGAAAACGTTGAAATATAGATATCTCGTCCATAAATTATTTTAATTACTAATTACCGCATTTTTCTTGCCAGCTTTAGGTAACTATTTACGGTAATTGGCAAGCAGCGATGGAAAAAACAATACAAGGACACAACGCATAATATATAATAATACGGAATAAGTAACATAAGAAAACACTTACTACGATACACGATAATATTTTTATTGTTGAGGTAGGTTATAATTATAAATTGCTTATCAACATTAAATTAGAACACGGCTTATAATTACTTTATTAATAAGTAGAACTAATAAATGGTCGGGTAGTACAGCAGTCCCACAAAAAAAGTATATGAATGGGCGTCGCCAAGGGGGGCAAGGGCCGGCTCCTCTGTCTTTGGCAGATAATGAGTATTTTTCATTAATTTATGTATAGGTAGATCCTATAATGAAAACCAATCAATTACAAAGCTGAATAATTTAAAAAAATGGCTAAATTAACATTTACAAATAAATTTTATTGCAATTTTTCAGTCATCTGTTTTAGATAGATATGATAATCTTCTTAAATTATTTTCAAAGACACACCAGCAAATATGCAGATATAAAATAATTATGACTTATAATATTACACTTACCATATATTATACAACTCACTGCAACACGATAACATTTTTAAATTATTTTCAAAAACACACCAGCAAATATACAGATACAAAATAATTATAACTTATAATTAAAGCTGGCCGAGGTGGCTGGAGTACAGCCACGGTCTTGCGCTGGTGTCACACGTGCCGATTTAGAAGTGGTTTACGCTGCAGTCTTATTTGAAAGGTTAATGCGTGAGGTAGTACCTATAAATTATACATAATGTCAAACGCGCCAAAGGGTAAAAAACGACCGTACGCGGACACAGTGAATAAATTTATCGGTGAATTTCTGGATTTATTCTATGACGGATGCAAAATAATTTGTAAAGTTTGCAATCAAGACTTAATGTGCTGGCACAAAACAGATTGTCGGCGTCATATCAATACCGTGCAACATCAAAATAAAAAAATGGCAGGCCTTTGACAACTCAGTTTCTGTTTGATTTATTGTTAATGTTAATAGCCTGTAATATTCCGCTACACATACTGGATAAACAACCATTTTGGGAGTTTTGGAATAGATACAATCCCCAGGTGAACTTACCAAGTCGTACATCGTTACGTAGATATATTCCAGCTGTTCGTGAAGACATTGTAAATAGGATTAAATGTGGATTAAAAAATACACGGCTCTGGTTATGTATTGACGAGACGACAGATTGTAAAAAAAAATCTATTTTAAATATTATAGTACGTGCACTGGACCCTCTTAAACCAACATTTCCACTTTTACTAGCTAGTAAAAGACTAACTGCGTGTACTGGCGAAATAATTACGCGTGTGGTGTTGGAGACATTCGAAAAATTTTAACTTTCAACAAGTCAAGTATTGATGTTTGTGACTGATGGTGCCGCGACAATGCGCGTGGTAGGCCGTTCTCTTCAAAGAGACAATTGTAGATTTTTACATGTTACGTGTAAAGTGCATGCGTTACATCTTGTGGCAGAAACCATTCGAAAATGTTTTCCAGAGGTAGTTGCATTAATAGCAAATACAAAAAAAGTATTTCTCAAATCCCTTTGTATTTGCTATTAATGCATCTACCTCCTAAACGGCTTCGAGCATTTCATAGACTGTGTCCTGGTATTCCTGAACCACCAGAGCCGATTCTTACACGTTGGGGAACGTGGTTGAAAGCGGCTTTTTATTATGCTGAATATTTTCAACAAATAAAAGCTGTGATACTACAGTTCAACCCTAACGAGGCTGCAGCTATTAGGGAAAGCCAGACAAGCTTTCAAGACGTTTCCTTGAAACAGATTTAAAAACTATTAATAACAATTATAGAGGACTACACGACGCAATACAAAAATTGCAAAATAGTTCGTTGTCGTTAGTGGAATCGCTGCAAATAGTGAACGACGTAAATACATAGCTACAGGCTATAAATAATGCAAAAAATAATCGTGTTAGTGAAAAATTCGAGTGTATTACAGAAAGATCCTGATTTTAGCAAATTAAGATAAATTTGTGATGGTGCATCTACAACTTCGATAAGTGAGTTCACAGATTGTTTTACTTATGCCTGTATTACATGTCGAACGGTCATTTTCAAAATAAAAACATATTTTTTCACCAAAGCGAACAACGCTGACGGAGACAGCTGTAGAAACATACCTGATGCTATTATACTATAGATCTTCCCCACTTTGTGATGACGACAACCAAACTACTTCATAAATCTGCTTAAAAGCATGAGTTTTAAAAAAAATTTTATAAAATGTAACATTATTGTTAAAATTTATTTCTATTTATTGTACTTATTCAAGTATTATGATATGATGTAAACATATGAGTCATATGACGGCTCTGTCGGCCAGGTGACCTCGGCCGGCTTTACTTATAATGCTACACTTAATATATCCCACAACGCACTGCTAAACAAATCGGTAACAAAACTAAGTGCAGACCTGAAGTATCACAGAATGTAAGTGAAACTCCGCCTCGGTTGCGTGCCATTAAAAACAGCCATCATCGTTCTCGCTTTAATGTAAGCAATGTAAAAGACGGAAGATGTTATGTGTTAGACATTTCCCGCCCTCATGTCGTGCCTTATCCCACACGTCCCGTTAGTGAAGTGATTTCTCCTAGTATACTAATATAATGTCAAAAATATAATTGCAAAAAATATTACGACACCGCTGAATCAAGTGACAAACAAGCTGGTCAATGAAGCTGAGACATAGGTTCATAATCGTCTCTTTGTTCCACCAATTTATTAACTTATTAATCAGATGTGTTAGCCTGCCTAAAATACGTATTTCTATATTTGCTTATGACGTAGCTCGTAACTAATTTGATACGCACGCAAAGCTCCAAACAACAAAGTATATTTTACAATTTGAACAATCCAAAGAAATTACATTTAATTATTAATTTGTGGACCATTTGAGTTCCTGATTAAAAAAAACGTATGACGAAAATATCTATCCACTTTCAATACAACTGACGTCTATTTAGTACGTCAATTTCGTTTCACACTTCACAGTCGATTGCAAGTAAATGCACCATGTCAATAATTACCCTATTTACTTAAAATTCATGTAATTGAAAGCAAAGCAACGTACAGAAAATCAGAAGCAGATACGATGAAGCGATGCGAATCAATTTAATGACAATATGAATAAATCATTTCTAGATGAAAAACCGATACCATTTATAATTTCAAGGCGACACTGTAGTAGTGCAGTTCAATATAACAAGAACTGTGGCTCTTTTGCGTCAAAGCATGACATTTTGAAATGTTAAAGAAACGATTCGTAGTCATTTTATGGCAGAGATCCATTTTAAGAAGGAGGTTGAACATATCGAAACCAAAGTTTACAGAATAAATAATCTGTAAACTTTGTCGAAACCATCCGTAATCGTATATTTTTCAATATTTCAGTAGTAGTTATGATTATGACAGCATTTTTTGCATAAACATACACACAAGAGTTATTTGATTTCTTAAAACGGAAGTTGTAGTATAACCTCATAAAAGTTATTCTTAAATTTACGACTAGTAGGTATTTGTGCCGAGGTCCGTAAAGGAGATGGACCTCGTATTTGTGCAATTAATATGGAAAAGTGATATACAGTGTGGAAATTAAGTAACGCATAAATTCAGTAATTCCGTTGATATTAATTTTTTGGAAAAAAATCTCGAACGGGTATAGCGATTTTAAGTTCGGCAAATATTTTCAGTCTAATTTCAGTTTCTTATGTCATTTATTTTTTTAAGTTATGACGTCATCGACTTTTTTTTTAATGACAACTTATATTTTTTATTATTGATTTTGGTAGTAGATTTTATTCTGGTTCCGACCGTATAAAATTTTTAGTATGTTATTATTTGAAAAAAATCGAGAAAAACAGTCTTAAAGTTCAAATAATAAAAATTCATTAAATTGGGTAAATTTATCTAGTTGCCGGTATATCACATTAGTTACGGCTGTCAGATTTAAATAATTTGTAAATGTCACAATAGTATACGTGTTATTATTTTGCTTTTTCTAAATTAGAAAAACTATTTTATTAATAAGAATGGTACAGTTGAGCGACAAACAGAGAATTGAAGTGTTAATAATGATTGGTTATGGCGACAGAGCTAGAACACAACAAGAAGTGTGTCATCTTTTTAGAGAAAAATGCCCGGATCAGCTCATAAATCAATCAACAATTAGTAGGATTGAAAAAAAATTTCGGGAACATGGCGTTGTAAAGAATATTCCAAAAACTGGACGTCCGGCGACATTAAATGAAGATGCACAACTTGACGTGCTACTAGAAATTGAAAACAATCCACATTCAACTAGTAGAAGCACTGCTTTGAACCACAATATAAGTCACACTACAGTTCTAAAACTTTTGAAAGTTCAAAAATTCCACCCATATAAGGTGCACTTGGTTCATGAGTTGACAGAAGATGACTTTGATCGTTGGCAAGAGTTTTGCGAACAAATGATGGAAATTTGCAACCGCGATCTAATGTTTTTCCAGCGTGTTTTATTTTCGGATGAAGCAACATTTTGTTTAAATGGCCATGTCAATAGACAGAATTGTAGGCTAGGGACAATCCCCATTGGATGCAGGAAAGTCATACCCAATATCCTCAGAAAGTTAATGTTTGGGCAGGAATTATTGGTGACAGAATTATAGGTCCATTCTTTTTTTAAAACAATTTGACTGGAGATAGATACCTGCAATTTTTACAGTTGGAATTGATGCCTGCATTAGCTGCATTATTCCTCAATGCAGATAACCCTGACCTACCAAATAATATCATTTGGTTACAACAAGATAGCGCTCCGCCTCATTACGAAATTATTGTGCGACGCTACTTGGACCAAGTTCTCCCAGCAAGATGGATATGGAGAAGAGGTCAGATAGAATGGCCGCCTAGGTCTCCTGATCTAACGCCATTAGACTTCTTTTTATGGAGTACTTAAAAAAGTAAAGTGTACAACAATCGACCCAATAATTTAGACGATCTCAGGCAAAGAATTCAACATGAGATTAGGTTAATATCGTCTCAAACCATTCAGAATGTGAGAAATGAATTTTATAATCGTCTTGGGTATTGTCAAATGGTACAGGGTCGTCAATATGAACATTTAGTGTAAATGTAATTTAACAACTGTTATTTCTGTGCCTATTTTTGTGTTTGATGACATTGTTAGAGTTTTTTTCTGGTTAATCAATTTAGTTTCATTTTATACCAATGTTTGCCTCACGAAGTTATCGTTATTACTAACTTTGAATTGAGCAGATAATAAATTTCTAGTTCGATTTTTCAACTATTTGTATAATTTCAAAATAAAAACGAATGTGCCGTCGATAACTTTCCGTCAAACTTAGGCAACTAGATAAATTTATTTAATTTAATGAATTTTTATTATTTGAACTTTAAGACTGTTTTTCTCGATTTTTTCAAATAATAACATATTGAAAATTTTATACAGTCGGAACCAGAATAAAATCTACTATCAAAATCAATAACAAAAAATATAGGTTGTCATTAAAAAAAAGTCGATGACGTCATAACTTAAAAAATAAATAACATAAGAAACTGAAATTAGACTGAAAATATTTGCCGAAGTTAATATCGCTATACCCTTCGAGATTTTTTCCAAAAAAATGAATATCAACGGAATTACTGAATTTATGCGTTACTTAATCTACACTGTATGTATTTCGTGCTTGACGTGTTGTACGAAAGATTTTTTGTACTACCATTACTTTGGAAGAGGCTAAAAAAGGTATTTTTTAAATTTTTAATTCGACATTTATCTGCCATTTTGAAGTTTCAGTAATAATACAGGGCGTCTCATAGTTCCCGCTCAAGGCTTTTATTTCCTAAACGGAAAGAGAAATGTTAAAAATTCAGAAAACACACGTTTGAACACAAACTATTCTACGAATCTGGTAGCAAATGATGTTTTTGTTGCTTCGATGCTAGACGTCGCAACGCCTTTAATATCTTTTTTCTTTGGAAACACAATTATAATTATTAAAAATATAGAAACTTTTTTGCTTTGAAATGTTTCAAAAATAGTTTATTAAACTCTGCACGTGTTTCGGCTGTTTAGGCCTTTCTCAAGATTACAGATGATACTAGATTTTAAATCGTGTTCTTTGCTTATATATAACATCTGGGCAGTACAATACAATTGTAAAGTATTAAATTTTATGGTATGAAACGATGGGAATTTCTTTTTTTGCACGCTCGGATAATTTGACACCTATACTGAATTTGTTGAGATATTTGTAAGTGACGATTACAAATTAGCGATCGGTATACTTACCGATCAGGAGGCGGTAAGTAAACTAATAAATACAGAAATTTAAAAATCAATTTCTTTTTAAGACAAAATTAAAATTGCAACTTGAACAATTATTAAAATTTATTGGAGCGAATAGCTTAAAGGTTTTCTCACATCTATCTTTGGAATTATGGCTGAGCATCCTACTTGCCAAGCATTTTCTAAGTCTGAATCGTCACTTTCTTGAATCATAACTTACAAGAAGCTTAGGTTGTGGCAAAAATCTTATCTTGGAGAAATTTCTAATGACAGCAGATATCAATTGACATTACATATTCTCATAGTAACCAAAGCGAAAACTTTTTCATGTGCGACTTGTTTATTTTATATATTTTTAAAATATTACATTTTTTAGTTTTGATTAAATTTATTCAATATTTGAGGGTGCAAAAAACGTCATAAGCACTGCGGTAAAGAACACTTACTGACCTTAATACTTAATATATTATAACTTACACTATTTTGTCTAAAATGTCGGGACCGGTAAAAAATTATTTGATCATTTGTTACGTTCTTATTATTTTTTACTGCCTTTTTTAATTTCTAATAAATCTAATTTTTTACCTTTATTTTCTGATTGAGGCATGCCGATCTTATCCAAATCTATGAAATGATTATTTTCTATACGCATACGGTGCGTTCAGAGCTATCAATACTTTAAGTAAAATACTTGAAATTATACTTCAATTATTTATTAATACTTGAAGTACTTTACTTTAAGTACTTATTTAAGTAGATATTTGTACTTGTATTTCAATTACTCACATACAAAACTTGAATTTTTACTTTAGATACTTTAAGTATTTTTAACAATACCTAAAGTATTACATCATAATTCAAGTAATAAATTGTATTTGAAGTATTCTAGGGCTACTTTAAGTAAATATTTCTATAATACGTGGCACTCTGAAACAATTACCTCAAATAAAATTCCATTTTCAATTATATTTTGTTTGTCAAAACTCGCATAAACAAGACGACACAAGAAATGCTTCGGACTTACTAGAATTACTTAAAGTTTATTTAATTTAGTTCGATGCTGCAACGCCTCGAGGTAAGGTGCTTTTAAAAAGACATTTCTAAAATTTTATCTTGTATATCGTGTACAATTAGTAGCACAATGCATTCAGTGATTAATGATTTAAAAAATTAAAAAAGTAGATAGATAGCATATATAATTACGTCAAACATCACTGGGTAAATTAAGGTATATTTGCATTTAAATCAGTAAACCATTTATATCAAGTATTACTTTCACATCAGGTAACATGAGTGGAAGTATTGTATCGGCAGCGGAACGTCTCACTGATGGCAACCGGTGTAAATTTTTTCGGAAATAGAACGGCTATAGAACTACCGGCAGACGATTTATCCTCTTATATTTTTAGTTCGGTTAGTTGATATTATAGTTCAACACATAGATATACCATAACTATCTTTACTACTAAAAACCACAAAGAAATATCGCCACGCTTTCGGCAGGGGATAATTTGTGCTTTCGGCGTTGTTTTAATTGTTTACGCTAACACGCTTCATAAACTTTTTTGTTTCGCGGTAGGAAATAAATGTGGTGGTCGCTTTGAGAAAAGTTTTTTTAAATTCAAGATGTTATCTTATATCGGTGTGTTTAAGTACATTTACAGTTTACAGCTCTTTTGTTTTATCACATTCTTTGCCATTTCGGTAATCGACATTGTCGTAATCATAATATTCATAATATATGGTTAGACCAGTGGTTAGGGTTGTTGTGCATTAAAGTGAGAAGAATATTAAGCCAGTTTCTGAAGTAACTATAATTATTATACATTATTTTTTACTTATTTTTGTAAATTAATAGTAGAAAATAAGAAAGAAAAAAAGCAAAACATAATATTATCATCATTACCTAATTATTAATACAATAAGGTTACATGTTGCATCCTTTTTCCTCCGAAACAATTAAAATGATCTCCATCTTAAGGGTTTAGAATAAGATTTTTTTGGTGTAGACTTTGCTAATTTAAAACTTCTTTAACGGCATGAGGATTTTCTACTTCCC
>JANEYF010000506.1:0-55808 GCA_029963845.1 Rhamnusium bicolor
TCCGGCATGGGAGTCCCTGCCGGTAGCTAAGCTACCGCCGGCATAGCCCTCAGTTCATTAGAGCACGCAAGCCCCCCTCACCGCGAGCAAGGTGAAGATCCTTCGAGGGAGGTCATATTTTCAAAGTAACTGAACATTTTTAAAATTATTACACTAAGGTTTTTGGACAAATAGTTTGAAAAAATTATCACTGCATAAGTCAAAGCTCAGGATACTATACTATATAGAGAAGTAGACTGTATTTCCATCTAATATTTTAACGTTAATAAATTCAAAAAAAAAAAAGGTCGAAAACTTACCCAAAAGAAGCTGTTAAAATTCCTCCGTAATCCGGTAAGAATTATGGAAATATTGAAGAGGGGGCAAAGGTGATTAAAGGATATAATCCTACTTTTTTTCGACACAATATTAAATAATTATTAACACAACACTAACAATATATAATTGTCATTTAGTTAGATAATTTCAACATTTTATTTCCACAAAATTTCAGTAGCTACTCCAGCTTCAGCGGCTACCATCTCCCTAATTGTCGCGTGCCACTTGAAACCCTTTTGTTTTGCCAACTATCAAAAATGAAAAATAACTAAATTTAAAATCGAAATCAATATATGCATATTTTAAAAGGTGCGTCACCAATCACATATGAAAGGGATATTCCTATATCTACCAAATTTTACTTACAACTAATGAGGTGGACGCAAACATATGAAATTTTTATTTTTAGAGATAATCTGTTTTTTTTTTGTTGTGAAGAGCAGACGGTGTTTATTTTATTAAAGGACGAATTTGGCAAAAACGCATCAAAATATAAAATAAAAGCAGCTGAGTAGGCCTTGGAAAGAAACATTCAACTATTGAATAGAGAAAATATGTAATTCAAAAATAAGCTTTGAATTCGGTAATTTTGAAATCTGTTTCTAAAAATAATCAGGCATTTTCCACACAACAATCATAGCATTTTGAAAGAAATTTATATAGAAAATTCATACGTTCTAATGTAATAAACAATTATATTTTATAAATTTTCAGTTTGGAAGAATCTTCCGCAGAAATAACAATAGACCACGGTGAAATGAGTTCACTCCAATATGAAATGAATTTATTTAGCACAGAAAGCAAAACTGAACTTGATGATAAGATATTAACAGGTAAAATCCCTTCAGTAAAGAGGTACAAGTGTAACATATGTACATACAAGGCAAGAAAAAAACAGTATCTTACCAGACATATGTTAATCCATAAGAATCCCTCAGAGATAAAGATGTACAAGTGTGAAATATGTACATACGAAGCAAACATCAAGAGCTATCTTACCAAACATATGTTGACCCATAAGAGTCCTTCAGAGGTAGAAATGCACAGGTGTGAAATATGTACATATGAGACCAAATACAAAAGTAGTCTTAATATGCACATGTTGACCCATAAAAAATCCTCAGAGATAAAGATGTACGATTGTAAAATATGTACATATAAGGCAAAAAAAATTATTTACTTATTAAACATATGTTGATCCATAAGAATCCCTCAGAAATAGAAATGTACAAGTGTAAAATATGTACATACAAGGCAAGACAAAAACAGCATCTTACCATACATATGTTAAACCATAAGAATCCCTCAGGGAGAAAGATGTACAAGTGTGAAATATGTACATACGAAACAAACATCAAGAGCTCTCTTATCATACATATGTTGACCCATAAGGATCCTTCAAAGGTAGAAATGCACAGGTGTGAAATATGTACATTTGAGACCAAATACAAAACTAGTCTTAATAAGCACATGTTGACCCATAAAAATTCCTCAGAGATAAAGATGTACGAGTGTAAAATATGTACATATAAGGCAAAAAAAAATTATTTACTTACTAAACATTTGTTGATCCATACGAATCCCTCAGAAATAGAAATTTACAGGTGTGAAATATGTACATACAAAGCAAAAAGAAAGAAGAATCTTAACATACATATGTTGACCCATAAGAATCCCTCAGAGATAGAAATGCACAGGTGTGAAATATGTACATTTCAGACCAAACACAAAAATTATGTTAACGTGCACATGTTGACTCATAGAAACTCAGAGAAAAAGGTGTACAAGTGAGAAATATGTACACATGAGACGAACCACAAGAAAGGTCTTCGCCGGCATATGTTGACTCATAAAATCCCTTAAGAGCCAACAGTGTTCAAATGTGAAATGTGTACATATGAATCAAAATAGAAAATCAGTCTGAAACGGCACAAGTTGACCCAAAAAAGTCTTTCGAAGGTAACAGTGTACAAGTGCGAGATGTGTACATATGACACAAATCAAAAGAACTTTCTCAAACGTCACATGTTCTCACAAAAGTCCTTCGAAGGTAATATTGTATATAACTACGAAATATGTATATATGAAACAAAATGTAGGAATTATTTCAAAGGGTATATGTTGAAACACAAAGATCCTTCAGCAATGACAATCCGCAAGTGTGAACTCTGGATATAATACTATACAGTTTATTTTAACCGACACATGGGCATCCTTCAAAGTCAATGGTAAAATGGTAGATGAGCCAATTCTTATCAGTTAAATGGCCTGTGATTGAAATCCCGACAATGACCTCATAGAGTCACACTAATTTATGTATGCACTAGGGTGTTCAAGGCATTATTTTTATTGTTAAAATTTTGCATAATTCAAAATAATACATAGTAGTCCTGGAGTGGGTTGGAACCTTTGATGTGAAGATAACACTGATATAGTTTTCCAAGAAACACCAAAACACTATATACTGCACTCGACGCGCGTTTCGCCAACAAAGTTGGCATCATCTGGAGATGATTAAAACTCAGTTTAGTGGAAATTACGTCAGTGTTTATACATAGTACATTACTTGCGGATACTCTAATGTAAAAAAATTGAGGTAATGTTTTACATATGTTCACAATGTATTCACAAGAATAACTTTTATTCCAGTGATAAATTAAAGACGCGATAGTTGTTTATCCTTTTAATATAATTTATTATTCATATTACTAATTAGTCTGGGAAGAAATGTTTGAATGAATCATTATTTATTTATCGTAATTAATGTGGCGGTTGATGTGTAGAGAGTGTAAATGATATTCTGTTAAATTTGAGTAATGGAAGGGAACAAATAATGAAATGTTCTTCTAAAACAAGTGCAGTATTTATGTATATTAATTGCCATGCATTACACCACAAAAGTGCAAAAATAAATCCGAATATAAAAGTTATTGCTTATAATAAAAATATAATATTGTGAATTGAAAGTTGAGAATGGAAAGCATAAGAAGGTAATAATATTAATAATAATATAGGTATATAGATGGCGACGAAATCAGGAATAGGTTCTGTAACTCATCACAATTGGACGTTAGGGCAAATAGACAAGTAGTTATCTCTACATCAATCTGAAAGTCCTAGTGATTCATTAAAGAGTCGAAATTCGCAACATGGGTTGCAATCTATGGAAGAGACATTTTAATGACAATGTAATATCAACTGATTTCGTTGAAGTGAGTAAAGAAACAGCAGCATGTTTTAAGAAAAATATAGATAGAAACAAATGATGCAGAAATTGGGTCGGGACCAAACTTTAGTAGTGCTGAGAAAGTATGGATCTATATATACAAGGTAAGCAGACATGTCAAAGAAGGATATATAAAAAAAGATTAGTAAGTCCAAGAAAAGAGGAAATTCAGCAACCTATTTTCTGGCCAAAATGTGTGGCGTACAAATGCCATGGCTTTACTAAACACAAAGACTACAATGAAAACCTAGGTGAGGGTTTATTCTAATAAAATTTACAGTAGATATAGAACATAAAATCGAACAGACAAATTATAGTAGATATTCTGACAATAAAATTAGTATCATCCATCAAAATACTCAGTCGAATAAATGTTCGATAGATACAATTAGCGTTTTTTGCCAGCGTTTATTTCTGTGTATCTGAACTAGAGACGTGAATTTCGTGCACAAGTAAAATTGGGAAACAGTTTCACGAACTTGTCCAGACTAATCGGAAAATATATAGATTTGGAACATTTAAACCTGAACAAATTTAAAAGTGAATTGAAAAAAGTTGTAAAAAATCCACTTTCAATTTTTATTGTCTTATTTCCTTCCCGGCAAAAATATTAGCACATTGCTGATTTTCTTGTCATGATTTTGACTTTTACTTTATTACAGTTTCAAAATATATTGCTGATCATAGTGCTCTTAGTCTTAAGTTTGAAATGTAAAGTGTTGCCAGATTGTCATAACTCGTAGGTAGTTATTCTCTCAGGATTTAATTTTTATTATTAGTGTTATGGCTTTTAATATTAGATAATATAAGAATTTATTTTTGTTTGTGAAAATTTATACATAAATGTTAGATATAATATACAAACTTTAAAAAACTACTCATCACACACGCAATAAGCTTCTATTCACAAGGTCATTCATGCAAAAACACTAACTACTGGTAATAAATAACAAACCTTAAAGTTGGTACAGACATCTTGGGTACAGACAAACGATAATGAGGACTACCGCGCTTGAATTCACCACGAGAGACGCTGGTGTAGGGTAAGGTAATTGTCACAGAACGGTAATTTTTATTATGGCTTTTTAACGCGGGTTTTTAGTGATTTTTATAAAAATTAGCTGAAAAACATTTAACACAGTGATGACAGAAGGGGAAAGTAATAATTTACTTGCTCAGTTGGGAAATTATTTTACTTATTAGAGGTGTCTTATGTCATTAAAGTTAGGCTATATCAAGCATAAGCATGATAAAAACAACGAATGTGCATGATTATTACTTACGATTTCCTGTAATAGGCTCCTTTGGTAACGCATAATCGTCAGGATTCAAATGTTTCTTTCAAACACGAATGTTTCGAAGGAGTGAAATTACCCCTGCGAATTGCTACCTACCACTGTTTTAGGCGAGTTTTGTCTCTTGGAAACATGTCCGCCTTTTGTTTCCGAACAAAATGAAACTGCACAACACAGGTATAATTAACAAGTTTTTTATTTACTAGTGTATGAAATAATTATAATAAAACCCCATAAACTTGTTCCGCGCCTACTACTAGCCATTGGCGCCACCTGGTGAGCCTAAAAACGATAGCCCTCATTACGTGCCCGGGCCCGGCACGCGTTTTTAAAAAAGAATGCACAATTGAAAATTTAAACAGAGGACTTTGTAGCAGTACATGTCTCATTTCTGTTACAAGCAGAATAGAAAGCGTTTTTGATGCTTGCCATAGCCAACGGTGGAGCCAAGATCATTGGTACTTATCTGAACAGTGTGGCTACATATCACTTCTACTGAGAATATATCATAATTCATTGTTTTATAAGTGAAACCAGGACCTTAATATCGGTTATGAATTTTTTTTTTGTATTGAAATTTTAATTATATTGCGCATGACAAAATTCTAGAGGGGTACGTGGAGCCGCGAAGGATAAGCGTGGGTATCTTTTGGTTTGTACGTCGCTTGAGAGCAGTCGTTGCGGCTTTTAATTTTATGTAGTTTAAATTTTAATAGGCTTTGATGGATATAAAGGTAATATACTTTTGCTTTATTCCTGTCATGAACAATTTTAGTAATTTTTGAGTTTGTTTTGGATGGTACTGATTAAACTTAAAACTTGAAACAAATTAAAATTGGAAAGGTCATGTAAAACTTAAAACTTGAAATAAATTAAAATTGGAAAGGTCTTGTAAAACTTAAAACTTAAACTGGAAACAAATTAAAATTTGGAAAATCATAAAAAACTTAAAACGTGAAATTTCAACTTAAAACTTGAAATTAATAACTTTTGACTGTTTTCAACTTGATTGATCATTAACAGCTTGAAACTAATTAAAAGCATTAATGCTGGAAGAATTCATTGCAAGTTAATAACGACTCACTTTTTATCTACTCCATTTCATTTTTTATGCGTTGAGGCTTCACTTTTTTTGTACGTCCTTGAGTACAACTTACAACGATGAGGTGTAACGTCATAACAATGGTTAAGGTAGCTATCTATTCTACCATCCGACTTGGATAACCCATGGGTGAGGTTATGTGGTGGTTCTGTAAACTGCCAAATTTTTAGAAGCAGTTGAGCACAGACCTCGGATATAGAGACCAAGTGACAATGGATTAATGGTGTCCGAAACATATCCACGACACATTTATTTTACTGGTCTATTTCTATCGTATTACTTCAGGGTTAGCTTTATCTCTCTCTCGTTTCTCGATCAATGCACTGAAAGAAATAGTATTTTATTATATGTAACAAGTTTATTTCCAATAACAAGTAGGAGCTGATAGATCATGTGCTAGGATTTTTGTTTTTGGATTCAAGGTCCCGGGTTCAGTTCCTCGACCCAGCCACTTTTTTTTTACTTTTGCTTTAATAAATTTAATATCAGATTCCAATAAGGAAAATTTCTGAGGCGCAAAGTTTTGGCATTTGATTACTATAGGAATTTAATTTTCTACAAAATTATTCGTATAAACTTTTATCGTATTTCCCATGGTTTAAGATATATGAAAAAATTTATCAAAAAAATGGAAAACCAGGGATGGGGCGGGTTACATGTTACATTATAATAACGTTTATTTTAATAAAAAAAAATAGAAGTGTTTATTATAAACATAAATACACCACAGTAAATATCAAAAATTAATATTTGTGCGTGGGTAATAAACGAGTTTATAACTTAAATAGTTTATAATAAAAAGGCACCATAATAATGATAAAAATAATAGAAAAATACATAATATATATGTACATTTACATATTATGTTTATGTATACTTTAATGCATAGAATAGAATATTTATTGTGTTATATACATACACATAATATACAACAATAAAATTGGTCCTTGGCACAATCCAATATATACCACAATTGTCTTTTAAATCTATAACCTAACGTGAAAAGATATTAATTACATAAAATCACAAAAATTATATTTAAAAACTCGATTCTCTTATAAACACTCTAACTGTAAACAATCAAACAAATTTAATGGCGGCGGCAGGCGCGTGGCGACGAGTACGAAGCGAGAGACGACATACGCTAAAATTTCTTCTGCGCAAGTTCAAGAAGTTCATCGGCCCTGAATCGAGAGAGAGAGAGGTAAATAAGCCACAAATGACATGAAAGGAGAGGAACCAAAAACGGCATTTTACTGGTTGTCCGCACATAGTCGTAGTTAGATTGATATGGTATATTGGTGTCTTTAATTTTTATGAGTCTATGCAGTTGAGGCACAGTATACACAACAATCAGTAATGCATTTCTAAATCAGCACCATTGATTTGGCAAAGCAACGTTCCACCATTTTGCTCAGGATCGTAACTGCCCACATAAACATATTACAAAATTTTAATGCCTTAAAACCAGTCACATTAAATAAGAAATTGTGAGAAATTGGACTTTTTTTTCTAAACTTTATTTTAAAAATAAATAAAATATTCATAAATGAATTCTTAAGAATGTCATCACTACTGGCAAGTATTGATATTAGATATGAATTAACCTAGGAAATAATTGATAAATTGTGTTCAAGATATGTATTGTTTACAAGTACATGTTTGTAAAAAATATTACGTAAAATAAATAATTGCTGAAAATCAGGTTTTTTATATTTTACTTCTAAATTTGTTTCCTCTATATTTTTGAAATCATAATCAGTGAATAATACACTAAATTGATAACCATTAATGATTTCCAGAATTACATCCTTTCTAGTAAGACATTAAATAACGATCATTTATATTTTATAACTCCGGCCTTGTTCCACTTGGGCGAGATAAGAAAACATTTTTCTTGCTGAAAATTTATGAAATATAATCATGATTTTTTTCTAAAGAAGCATACAGAATCATAGACAAATATAAACCTGTAAATTTCATCTTGGTGTTGAGGCTTTCGTGGAGCTGGTGATTAGCTTGTTGCTTCTTGGGTTTTCTTCCGCGTTGTATTCAACAGGCTAATCTGTAAATTCCAACTTGAATAAATCAGAATGAAAACAAAGATATTTCCATAATTTATTTATTGGTTTCCATATAATTTTTTTTTTATTTGAATTAGGTATTTTAAAATTTCGGTTAACAAACTTTAAAGTAAAAACTAATCGTACCCTACTATAAAATATTAAAATATATTCATAAGGAAAATTATTGCATGGATGCTTAAATAGTACAGTTTTCTAAATTGTAATGAACTGATTAATAACATTTTGTTTACAATGATTCCTTCAAATGTATTATGGAAAAGATCTTTTAAATTGGAAATAAACAAAACAAAATTATTATTTGGCATATATAAATTGTATAAAATTTTAATTTTTGTAAACTTTAAAGTGAGAAAATAAACTTGTGTCATCAAGTTCCTTATGTTGATTAGCATAATTCAGACACACTGGACGTGAATGAATGGATAAACATTTTCCCATTAAATATCCGCAAACAATCTCCGGAAATTCATTTCTAAAATATCACTAGATTGATAATCAGTGTCAATTGTAATGTTATTTTCAACGGATGGTATACATTCGGTTTCCTCCGAAATTGGTTCATGTGCTATATCGTTAACTTTTAATAAAATATCACCATCACTCTCACAGCTTTCTGAACCAGAATGTAATAAATTGAGACATAAAAATTTCTTAAAAATTCTCTGGAACTGGATTGGTGTGGGATTTAGACAATTTTCATTTTGTTATCTAATGCATCCAAAAAAATTCTCCAGACAATCCTGATTCAACCGACGCACAGTGTGACAAGATACCCCGAAAGCTGGCAAAAAATGAAAAAAATAAAATGTCGCATCGAACAAAGTATTGTTGCTATTTATTATCAGCATGAATAGGGGCATGTTTTCCCCCACCACTTAATCTTGATGCATGCTTTTGTTTCTACCAAACCCGCAGGCATAAGGTCTATGTAACTGCGGTTGACGCGTGTATTTTTAAATTAAATATTATCCTAACAAATTAGTTTGTTTTTTCAAATTCGCTATTATTACTTTGTTTGAAAATGGACCCATCAACACCCTCAGGTATGTATTATGTAAATTTAATGGATTTATTTTTAATTTATGAATGAAATAATTTTAATAATATTTTGAAAATGCCTTTCCGAAGTGCCAAATATTTACGTATTGTTCTAAAATCCTTAATGTAATAGTTAACTTCCTCACGCTTCCCCACGTAAAATTTTATATATTAATATAGTAATACTATAATAGATTCATAGTAAAGCTAAATCAAATACTCGTGTCTACTCCTTATTATTTTATTTGCTTCTTTCAACAACCCTACAGTGTATCATTATACTCTTCGCAACTAAAACGAAGAGTATATTGCATTTAATCGGCACATTTTTAAGAGTAAATATCGCTCATAGCAAAAAAAATTTCATATCATTGTGTTAGTCGTTGAATTCTGAATGACTTTCAAAATGTTCGTCTGTCTGTCCGTCCGTCCGTCACGTTTTTTGTAAGCACGATAACTTAAGAGTGGAAAGTCTGATCATATTGGAATTTGGACTGTAAGTTACTGTTAGTTGGAGGAAGAACCCTATTGTTTTTGAAAACAATTGTTCGATAAATGTAAAAGTTATTGAATATTTTAATTAAAAAATGGTAACCTGAACAGGGTTACAACCCCTGATTAGATGCTACAAAAACATAAGTACTGCATAGTATACTACAAGCGTTTCGCTAACCAAGCTGGAATCATCGGGGGACCACTAATATTAAAATTTATTATACCTAAAAAAATAAGTTATTTTTAAAGAACAGCGAAGAAGATGTGTTTCATTTAATGCTGTTTACATAGGATCCAGTAATAACCAGTTATAGACAACTTCCTAAAAAAAAATTAAACATTTTCCTAGGGGAGTATTCGACTTATTAATTGCCCCCAATATTTCTGCAGATAATTCAGAGAATGAGAATGACTGTTCCTTATCTGCATCAGACGCAGACGATTAATCACTACGGATAGGACATACTCATTTCTATTCACAAATATTAATAAAACCTTAAGTTGTGAATTCTTAATTTAATAAAGAAAATATATTACTAGGTTCTTTAAGTGTTTTGCATACTCCTGGACAAATAATGTATTAAAAAATTAAGTACTATAAATTTTATTTTTATTTCAGATTTTTTTTTTAATTACACCCTGTATATCGCAATATACGAGCAAACATCATAAAGTTGATTTATTTATACATTAACAGCCATCGTCGGCTATTCTCAATAACAAAAATTTTACCAAACTCGTTCTATGAATTAATGCCAGCTTTTGGGGTATCTTGCCACACTGTGCGACGAGTGAAAACATAATCAAAATTCTCATTTTTTAAAACCTCCCAGAGATGAAGTAATCCATTGATTATTATACTCCAACATCTTAGATTTTTGATTTTATGTGTGATATTTTCATTTGCTTCATTGAAGACCTGCACAGATTTAAAAAAGTTTAAACATTCAGTGAGATACTCTGTTTGGTAATCCAATTCCTTGAATGCTCTATTATATTTTTTTGCTCTAGACGTTGACGTGGAGTTAAGGATATCAAATAGTGTGTCCATACGGTTAATGAATTCTGCGGTTGCTGCGGCATCTGCTGGTAAAACACCGAATCTGATCTAGACACTCATACCAGCACACACAGTTGCACTCAGTGTTTGAGTGGCAAATTTAACTTTCATTGTCTCAAAGTTATTTGGCTGCACGTGTGAATCTGTAAGCTTTGGTGCTATCGACGGCCTTTTAACTTTTGACTGAGTGCGACTTGAACATTTATAAATCTTACCAATTCTTGTGAACAACAGAATTTATAGGTTAGAGAGTTGTACTGCTCAAGAGAAGCATCAGCAAGAGAATTTTCCCTCAAGTTCTTCAACTCTTCCTCAAACGGTAATTTTCGTTTTGCAGATGTTTGATGGTTTGCCGAAACTTTTCTTTTCTTGGTGATTGGGCAGATAGAAGTTTAGGAGTTTGTGTGGAGGTTGATGGAGAAAGGAGTTCTGGAGTTTTTTCTGGAGACAAGGTTGTCTGGTCAGGAATGTTTATATCAATTGGTTCCAGCACAGGTCCTGAAATTAAGGAAATAAATTAATATATTGCAGAATATTCTAAAATTATGCAATATTGGAAATGTTTAGTGTTGAAAAATTTCCAATTATTGATGAAAGATGCTCAAACAAAGAATAAAAGGAAAATATTAAATTCTTACTTAGACTGAGAAGAATATCCGGCATTATGATAACTTTTGAAGAGGTAGATTCACCAATATTTCTATCCAAATCAAGACTGACAGGTCTCTTTTTTACCTTTGTATTTCAATTCTTCGCCCGTATTTCAATTCTTTTCGCCCTTTGAAGCATTAACCATCTCTTCAGCTGTTTGTTCCTTTCCTACAAAATAATAATAATGTCTTAATTTTGAGAAAACATACCTGCGATTTCCAATTTCAACAAAGCGAAACAACGAAAATTTAGAATAAAGAATGAACATATACAGTGCATTTTACTTCTCTTGTAGATGCCCATTTTTCTCATTTCATTGAGGTTGAACAGTTTAGTTTTATTAAATCAAAATGTTTATTACATTTGTCAATTTTGGTGCTAATTGGATACTGAAATACATTTTGAAATAAATTTCAAATTAACCAATTCTGGAAAAACTAGGAGTAATTGCGTGAAAGGAGAAACACATTTGATATCATATTTGATTCAATAAAGTCATTTATGTTCAAATAAAGTAGGTAGGACAGAGGTCCATAAGTTTAAGGGTAAAATTTAGAATTGTTCAGGAGATCAAGCGCAGATGACGTTTGTGGCGGTTTTTGTTCAAAATAAAGAATTTACCTTGAAAGTTATTTTCCTTATCCTCAGTTGGACAATGAAAAATCACATGTGGAATGAAGAAACTGTAATTATGGTCAGAAAGTTCACTAGATGATCCTTCTAGAGATGGGAATATTGTAGGCACAGCATGAGGCTGCAATCTTGTGAAGATCATTTAAAAACGTGATTTTCAAAATGGGCACCATACAGACGATGACTCTTGCTGAGAATCCACAAGCTTTAACCCATATTCTTGCTCTGAAAAATAAAATTAATTCAGCAGTTACCTAAAAACCAACACTTCCTGATTCATAAAGACTTTTCGGATGGCAAATTAGTCATCACCATATAGGACTGTTCGTTTGATCTGGTTTTTACTGTTTCCTTATTCTATTTTTACTTGTAAACGACATTTTCACACATTAAAAAAAGGCAAAACTTTATTTTCTCCAAACATTACAAAGACTATGTTTATGCCATCTAGGTGAAAACTACAAAACTTCAAAAAACAAGTACTGAAAAATATATCTATTGTGCTACCGAATCTGTATAATTAACATAATAACCCATAGAGGGCACACTTAACCTGAAAATTATCGTTTAATTTAAACCATTATTTTAACATCTTCAATTTTAAGGTTAGGTATAACAGAAATAACTTTAAAATATTACAATTTGTGCATAAACTTCTTAAAACCCTGGAACTTCAAATTTTCGAGAGGTTTAGTTAAAATGTCCGCGATCTGATTTTCTGTAGCACAATATTTTAGATTCACTTTACCCTCATGCACTTTTTCATTTATAAAATGGAATCTCACATCTATATGTTTACTTCGGGGATTAAATTGTCCATTTTTAATTATTGTTATCGCACTCTGATTGTCCACGTTCAGGTCGATCTTGATATCACCACCAGTAAGTTCATCAATTACCGATTTAAGATAAAGTAGTTCTTTGACGCAATCTGCTGCTGCTATATATTCGGATTCTGTACTAGAGAGCGAAACTATTGGCTGTTTTCTTGATACCCACGAAATAGGTCCTCCACAAAAAAATATTATGTACCCTGTGGTACTTTTGCGCGTTTCAGTGTCCCCTGCAAAGTCTGAGTCACAACAGAGACAACTCGAGACGCGCAAGTACGTGCAAAAATTTAATCCGCAGTATTAAATTGGGCGATTGTAATGGAAGGTGAAAGTAGATGGCGCAAGAAGCAAACGCCCGCGAAAATTCAAAACCCCCCTTTATATTATTTTATTAATATTATTTATAAGCTTTATTTCTGTAGCAGTTGGTGATCGTTTGTGGACCAGAAGTAGTCAACTAGTTGTTTTTAAATACTTCTATTCGTTGGAAGTTAAAAACTAACCGAGTGACTATCTCTGATGATCCACAAACGATCACCAACTGCTGCAGAAACAAAGCTATTTTAAAGTTAGAATACAAAACTAGAGGTCAATTAATTTTTATGTTAAACTAATCAAAAGGTTAATTGTAACCTTGTTGAACCGCTTAACATAAGATTTAAAAGAAATATGTTTTTGTATTGGATAATTAACATAACACTCAAAACACAAGTAGGTAGGTAATAATATTTTGTACAAAATTTATTAAAATCAGAAAAATACAAAAAGGCAAATTTAGGACATTTTGTCAATATATTACAGAAAATATCAAGAAAGCATGATAGTTATTTATGCAACAAGACCGGAAAGTGATTCTTAACAGGGCGAGCTGGCAATTTCCATTGCAAAAGCCCTGGCGAGTCCAGTAGTCACTTTCTGGGTGTGTTGTGTACAATGTTTTTTCTGCAATGGTTCCTGCTAGTCTCAAAAAACTTTTTAACTTTAATAAAATATAAAATCAACTGACAGACATCAGACACTTACTTTCAAGGAAGACTGGAATAATCACTTTTAATTGTTATCGGATACTTTTTGTCAACAGAAAATGACATAAGGAATCGGTAAAGACTTTACAAATTCGTATGTCACTTTGCCGGGCTAGACCTGCAAATATGTATTTTCCACTCAAAAAATTGATCACAGTTAAATTTCTAGAAGGTTGCAGAAAAAGAATATTATTTAATGATTATAATTAAATTTTAAAATATTTATTAGGCTTGACTTGCAGAGACTACCTTAGAATGTTATTAAGTGCTAGATAAAAAAAATCATGTATTGTGTGGCACGCAACATGGCTCTATAAAAATTAAGGTTCTAATTATGCGAAAGAATCTTCAGTTCTCTCTTTGTCTCACGAGCACCATTTTTTTATGATTCTTTTATTCATTTTGCCTCACGAGCATCTTTTTTATTTTGCTTCTGTGCCTCATTGTGCCTCTTACACCACCAAGGAATCCCAATTCTAATAATTCCCCGGTCGTTTTCGAACGGTGACATTCTGATCTGATACAGAAGTGCTCGGAATCTCCTCTAAAAATTCACTAGCTGCCTTTACTATGCTAGGAAATTCCTCCGCCAACTCATAAGGTATATTCTTTGAAGTTGAGGCCTCGCTTGAGGCTAGATCTGAAGTAAAATGAGATAGATATAAGCGACCATGTTTATTAATTCAAATCTATATTTCTTTATTTTGAATAAATTAAATAATAGTAAAAAGTTTGCGATAATTCTACCAAGCTAATTAGTAACAACATGGATTGATATCTAAAGACCCCTCACCACCAACATTTTGTAAAACACATATTACCTGCTTGCACTTGGTATGTTGCCAACTGATGACATGGAAAAAGTGTGGGGACTGCATTGCGGGTCAACCTATGACTACTTAGGTCGACATAACTCTCAACAGTAAAATGACGGGAGCATATCCTATAATTTTGAAGAGTTTCTTCAGTGTAATGTATACCCATATTCTCTTGCCAAATTTTTGACCTGTAAAACATAAAAAATTGTGCTGTTAGAAGTGTTGTTAATTTTGTGCAGGCCTTAATTTACCTTTCCAACCTTGAAGGAAAATAATGAAGTTTTGCCACATCGTCCTCCGAAGAACCACACACATAACACAATCTAATTCGTGACTCTGTGGCCATCTCAAACAAAAAATAACCTACAACCAATTTCAAAGTTTATCATGAGGAATGAAATAAGTAAAGGATACAGTTAGCACAATTTCTAATACTGTTTATCCTTTCTGATTAATATATAGGTTAGATATAGCGGATAAAATTATTTATAATTTTATAACTTACCAGTTATATGAAATTGGTAGTCTTTAAGAAGAGAAATAGTCTTTAACTTCGATCATAAACACATGTTTATGATCGAAGGTCTTTAACACACAAATATCACAAAATACAACGAGAAATAATCAAAATCACGACAAAATAACAAACACTTCTTTCGTCAGTTCAAGTTGACAGATAAATACCACAGAAAAAGCGCGGGATAGAACAGAAATGACAGCAGTGCAAGTGCTACCCTTCCATTTTATCGGACTAGGACAGCTATATTTGACTATTCTTGTATTAAATAGAGATAGCGAATAAATGTTAAAATCGGACAAAATTTTCTATCCACTTGCATGTCTCGGGTTGTCTCTGGTCACAATATGCAATTAGTTTTTCAGAATCCGAGTTTGTGTAACTTATTCCATCACTTTTTGTCGACACTAAATAACGAAAAATACGTTTCACATTTGTAACATCCTGATCTGTTGATTTTTCCATTCTTCTGCTGCAAAAATTAACTGGGTATGAAATGTCAGGTCTTGTTTTATATGTTAAGTACAGTAAGTTACCGATAGCTTCTTTATATGGGTAATTTACTTTTGTAGTTTTAATTTCATAATTATTGTTAGAAATCATGGGTGATTTTGCATTTTGCATATTAAATTTCTCCAGTGTTGCTTGCACATATTTTTCTTTAATTAATACAATTCTACCGGACTCTTGTAATATTTCAATCCCCAAAATGTATCTGGATTTTAACAAACAGTTACTTCAAACTCCTGTTTTAAACTTTTCACTAAACAATTTAGTTCCTTTTGACATTCACTAAATACAATGTCATCATCTACATAGATTGCAAGATACAACGTCTGTTTTTCATTTTTAAATATACACTGATCATCTTTTAATGAAACTAACCCGTTTGACCTTAGGAAGTCACTGAATCTTTCATTCCATTATAACGGGGCTTGTTTTAGTCCATATAAAGCCTTTTTTAATTGGCAGACTTCATTTTCAGCATTTTCACGTTCTTATCCCTCTGGTACATACATAAAAATTTCATCGTATAGTTTTCCATAAAGAAATTCTGTTTTATACCAAATTTTGTTATCGTCATGTCATTTTTAACGGCTAGAGCAAATAATATTTTAAGTGAGGTAACTTTTACGACTGGACTGAATGTTTCTCTATAATCTATACCATTTTTTGTTGGCATCCTCTAACCAGTCTTGCCTTATATTTTCCATCAGCTTTTATCCGAAATATCCATTTGCTTGTTAAGATTCTTCTATCTTTTACTTTATTCTTGTCTATATAAGTCCAGGTCTGATTTTTATCTAGTGACTTTTTTTCCTCATTTATTGCAACTGTCCACTGAGCTTTTTCTGTTCCAGTAATTGCTTCACGATATGTCAAAAAACTTCATCTTCAATTGCTAACACAGTCTTTTAGTTTTTTTTTTTGGTATTTTTACTTGTCTCCCACTTCTTGTTTCATTATGAATTTCTCCTTCTCCTAATTTTCTAATTCTGTGCATTTCATGAGCCTGTCTTTGTCCTTGTTCATTTTCTTCTTGCGTTTCTTCAAAAATAAACTCTTCACTTGAACTAGAAGAATTATTAAATACTTGCTCTTCTTTTCTCTCTTCATTTTTATTTAAAATTTCCTCAAAAATGTCACTATTTTCTTGTATATCTACCTTGACAGTTTTACTTATTGTATTTTCTGGTTTTTTGAACACCACATCTCTATGAATCACAATTTTTCTTAATTTTTCATCCCATAAACGATAACCATTAGGTGCATACCCTATGAACATATATTTTTTATTTCTTGAATCAAGTTTTTGGACACAACCTAATGTTTTTGCATAAGCTATCAATCCAAATATTTGTAACCTTGACAAATCTGGTGTTAATCCTGTCCAACATTCTATAGGAGTCTTATCAACTGTATCTGTGGGATTTCTGTTTAACAAATAGGCAGCTACATATTATGCAGCTTCACCCCAAAATTGTTCATTTAATTTTGCATCAAAAATTAAGGCTCGTGCTTTCTCTAATAGTGATCTATTTAGTCTCTCTGCCTTACCGTTTAATTGAGGAGTGTGTGGAATAGTAAAATCAATTCCCTTGTATTTTGGCTACTTTTACATTTTTGTATGCCTCTGCTTCTCTGATAAATTCTTTCAGATATTCTGATACTTCAGTTTTACATTTCAATAAGTAAACCCTACAGTAATATGTGTAGTCATCAAGTACCGTCAGTATATATCGTTTTTCATCCCAAGTCATTGGTTCAATGGGACCACAAATATCTGTGTGCAATATTTCCAGGGTCTTCTTGCTCTTTATCTTATGGTGCTGAAGGGGAGTCTTGTTTGCTTTGCTTCTAAGCAAACTTCACAAGTACCTTTTAACTCATCTGTTTTAGCTAACGTCATGCCGGTTGTCAAATCAATTAGTTTTCTCATATTTAGTCGCCCTAAATGCCTTAATTTTCTATGACAATTTTCGGTATTCTGTTTTTTCTCTGTTATGTAACTTTCTTCTGTTTGATCGAAATTTACGACATATAATCCATTTTCTTTCTTTATAACTTCTAATACTCATATCATTTTTATTTATTAAGACCTTTTCTTTTGTAAAAATAACTGCTCCATTATTCTCTGTAATGGCATTTACAGAATGTTCGTAACTCTGGTATGAATAGAACTTCTTTTAATATACAAGAACTTTCTTCAATACATCCCTTCCCTTCTGCTATTATGATTTCATTTTTTTAGCCACATGTATAGTTGAATGCATTTCTTCTAGAGTCGAAAACAGATCTTTTGAATTTGCCATATGAGAAGAACTACCGGAGTCAACAACAAAGTCTTGTCTGTTTTCAGTAAGAAAAGCTACTTTGCTTCCGGCTTGTTTCTATGGGATTTAGCAGTGTAAAGCATATGGCTTAGATGGATTTCGAGTAAAACAAGGTTTTATCACAACAAACTTTTTAATACAAGGCACAGAACAGGATACAACACAGAACAGCATGGAGCATGGCAGACTGAATGTTCCTCTTAGAACATCTAGCACCATCTATATTACATAGACAGAAGTGCACATATCAACACCTCCCTTCAATTCTGTAATATTAGAAAGGTAAGTAACAAACACAATATTACATACTTACTTCTAATCATTTGAAAATAAACAGCACTTTATCAAGAAAACCGTAGTTTTAATTCTATTTTTTTACAATAAGTTAACATTCAAGAGATTTCTAAGATACTTAAATTTAGGACCAGGTAATTGCTTTGTAAGAATATCCGCCTGCTGCTTATCAGTTTGAATATAAAATAATTTAACCTCATTTTCAGCTACACAAATCTCTTACAAAGTGATGTTTGATATCGATGTGTTTAGTACGTTTCGATTCTAAAGTTGAGTCCATTTTTATACAACTTTGATTGTCTTCAAAAGTTTGAATCGGGTAAACATTAAAATTTGTAATTTCTGATAGCATTTGTGCTTAGAAAAGGTTTTCTGTTATGCAGGTAGATAAAGCAACATATTCAGATTCGGCACTGGATAACGTGACAATACTTTGCTTTTTCGCTTTCCAGTACACCACATTGTTATTCATTTTTATTACAAAACCAGTTATACTTTTACGATCGACAATACTGTTGGCAAAATCAGAGTCTACGTAAGAGACTAAATGAACATTTGAATCACTACTCTTTATGAATCTTAAACCAAAATTCTCGGTTTGTTTTAAATAACTCAAAACATTTTTTAAGTGATTCCAGTGCTCATCAGAATATCCATTTTGAAACTGACTAAAGTATGTGATACTAAAACTAAGGTCGGGTCTAGAGCCTAGCATTAAATACATCAAACAACCTACGAGTTCACGATAGGGTAATTTATCATTTACGATTCCAGGCTGAACAGGCAATTGTAATTTTGGCTGCATGGGTAAATCAGAGAGTTTACAGCCATTCATGCAAAATTTTTTAAAACTTTTCTAATTAATTCTTTTTGACAAATGTATAATTCATTATTAACTTTGTTAATTTCTAAGCCTAAAAAAATAATATTTTTGTTTTTAAAATCTTTCATATTAAACATTTTTGATAGTTTGTTTTTAATACACTCTAAAATTTCTAAACTTTTTGAAACCAAAATTATATCATCAACATAAACTAAGAGCAATGTATTATTATTAAAGTATAAGCATGGATCCTTTTGTGATCGTTTTAAGCCTAAATCAGTTAATTTTTTGTGAAACAATGAATTCCAACACTTAGGGGCTTGCTTCAACCCGTACAATGACTTAGTTAACTTACATACTAGATTAGGGTCTTTTCAGAGTCCTTCTGGTTGATACATGTACACTGGTGTATCCAACGTACCATAGAGAAATGCCGAACTCACATCAAGTTGTTGTACATGCAGATCATATTCAATGAACAACGATAACAGCACTCTGATAGTAACCATTCGGGCTACTGGCGCGTACACATCTTCGTCCAGTGAACAGTGCTTGAAACCGCGTGCAACAAGACGTGCCTTTTTACAAATTTTCCGTCTAACACTTTTTCACGGAACACCCATTTTGAGTCTATTATTTCTGTATTTTCAGGTGGTGACACTAGCTCCCAAGTTTGGCTCTCCTATAGTGAATTCAACTTCTCTTGAATTGCTACCTTCCATCCATCATACCTGACTGCTTCCGTGAAATTTTGTGGTAAGTCCGAGATCAGGTTTCCTGCCGACAAGGCTGCCATTAAATTTGCCTCAAATTCTGGGTCTAAATTAACTTCATAGTCTTCTAAATGTTTGGGTAACTGTTTATTCCTGGTACTTCTTCTTGTATTTGTAGTTTCGTCTGTATTTCTAATATTTTCACTCAAATGTCTCTTAATTTTTATTTTTTTCTTTGTCATTTTCTTTTCTTTCTTCTTCTGTCTGAGTTTCTTCTATTTCTTCACTAATTTCTATGGGTATTTTCTTTTCATTGGTTTCATCAAACACAACGTTTCTTCCTAGAACAATCTTTTTATTTTCTTCGTCCCACAACCGGTAACCGTTGTCTGTATAACCTACCATGATCAGTTTCTGACTGGTGAGTCGAGTTTTATTTTTCGATCTTCTTTAGGAATCAGGTTATATGTAATTGAGCCAAAAAGTTTAACTTTTTGCATATTCGGCTTTTGCTCGTACCAAATTTCTGCTGGAGTTGTATTCTTTGGTAATGTATTTGTTGGAGTGCGATTTGTGAGAAATACAGCAGTTCTCACGGCTTCACCCCAGTGAGATTTATCTAGTTTTGAATCGAAAATCAAACATCTTGCTTTATCCATGATAGTTCTGTTATATCTCTCAATAACTCCGTTCTGTTCTGGGTTTCTAGCTATTGTATACTGACATTTTATTCCATTTTTCAAACAAAATTTTTTAAATTCTGCTGAGGTGTACTCACCACCATTATCACAGCGAATTCTTTCTATTTTTGTGCCAAATATTGCCTCTACAAACTACATATTCTTGAAATTTGTTTAAAACCTCACTTTTTCTTGTTATCAAGTAAATTACAGCAAAATGAGAGAAATGGTCAATAGAGCTTACGTAATACTGTTTTCCATCATGGGTTTATTGACCCATACACGTCACTCGATATCACTTCTAGGATGCGTTTGGCTTTTCTGTCTTCTGGTATACTTTTAAAAGGTAGTCTAGTTTGCTTTCCTTGTAAACATACCTCACATACACCCGGTGCTGGAAATTGTGATGAATGACCCATTCTTCTATGCAATAACATGTCCTCTATTGTTGCATAAGCAGTATCAGTAAAACTCTGTGATAATCTCAATGTAACAACATATAAATTTCCCATCAGTTGACCTTTTAACAAAACTTCACTATTTTTCATTATAAGGACTTCTTTATTTTTAAATAAAATCTGGAACCCTTTTTCTTCTAGTTTTCGAACTGACAATAAGTTGTGAAGAAGTTTATCACACATCCATACATTTCTCATAAATATTTCTTTGCCATTTTCTAGTTTCAAGTGAAGATTACCTTGCTTCGTAGCTTCTATTGTTTCTCCTCTTTTGGCTACACTTATCACACGTGAGATTGCCTCTTTATCTTTCAAAAAATTCCCTGTCGTGTTGTTTACTAGATGGTTTGTGGCTCCATGGTCAATGATGAATTTTAACTCTTTAAAATTTTGATCGATACACGCTAGTGAACTATCAGCTGCTGTCAAAAACGATATATCATCTTCACTGTCAATATTTCCTGCTACATTTGCCTTTTCATCTTTCTTCCGGTTTTTCGGACATCCTGTTCTGTTCCACTTTTTATTCCACTTTCACTTGTACCCTGAAAACGCTGCCTCATTGCTACTACTTTCTGCAAGAGCTTTTACCTGTCTTGACTCTTCCATGAGTAACTTATTTTTAACGAAGTCAAGTGTTATTTTTGATTCGTCTTGGCAGAACATAATGTCGATAGCCGTTGTGACTGCTTGGTACGTTTCAGGCATAGACGAGAGCAACTGTGACACAATTTCACTTTGTTCCATTTTTCCACCTGCACTTTTTAGTTCATGCACTGTCTGTTCAAATTCTGTGAGAAAAATATTTAACGCTGTACCCTCAGTAAACTTCAGGCTTCTAAGCTTTTTCTGTAATTGAACTTGTGTAGAAATTCCTTTTTTCTGGTACGTAGAACTAAGAGCCTTCATAATTTCTTTTGCTGTAGACTTGGATTTTATCATTTCCAACAAAATATCAGACAAACACTGTACTATTATATTTCTAGCTTTCACATCACACTTTTTAAGTTCGCAAGTTCATCAGCATTTACGGGTGGGTCAGTATCTAGAATGTCTAAAACTCCCGCTTGTTCCAGTATTAATTTCACACGAAATTGCCAGTTTGAAAACCCCGTGCCATCAAACGGTTTTACGTTTACTATTTGGTTACTTGGAATGGCGGCCATGTTCACAATCGAAACCTTCTACACGCAGCGACCGGCACCAAAATTGTTTTTAAATTTTTCACCGTATTTGCGACTTCTTGTTCTCACCAAACTAGCTCAAAATGCTTCTGGGCCCATAACCTATGGGATTTAGCAGTGTAAAGCATATGGCTTAGATGGATTTCGAGTAAAACAACGTTTTATCACAACAAACTTTTTTAATATAAGGCACAGAACAGCATACAACACAGAACAGCATGGAGCATGGCAGACTGACTGTTCCTCTTAGAACATCTAGCGCCATCTATATTACATAGACAGAAGTGCACATATAAATAGTTTCTTCCCTTTTTTGAAGAAACAGTCTTGTTCTACGTGATATGTCTTTTTACATATGCTACATCCCTTGAGGTTTTTCTTTGCCATAGAAATTCCACTACTTATACTCTCACCAGGACAGTTTCTAGCTGTCCCGAAATTCCGCATTTAAAACATTTTCTTTCTTCTTTTCCTTTCTTACAAAACCTTGTGTCATGTGTTTTACTTTTACATTTTTGACAAAATCTCTCAGCACTTTCAAACGCTATTTCATTTTCATTACTTCTATTTCTTGCCTCTTCTGTCAACAATCTTGCAGTGAGTTTTTCTAGAGTTTCTTCACTCGACACAGCTGATTCCTAGGCAGTTTCAAAATGACCATAGTCTCCAGGTAAAGTTGACAATATTTTTGAAATAACCATATTATCATCGATTACTTAATTTAATGCCCTAAGTTTGTGTACAATGTTTTTAATTTTACTTATATGTAGGCTCATGTCTGACCCTTTTAAATATGAAAAGCTATAAAACTCTCGAAGTAAAATACAAATTTGATCTGAAGTGCTCTTTTCGAAAATATTTTTAAGCTATCAAACATGTCTTTCGAGTTGTTACAATCTATGTTATGCATCATTAACTTTTTATCTATCGTTGTTACAATTATGTTTTGTGCCTTAGCATCGCTTTTATTCCAGTCAGCTTTCTCATTGTCTTTAGTTAAGCTGGCGTACACTTTATCGCCATTCACAATTTCATATAATTCATGTGCCTTAAATGTAACTATTATCTGGAATTTCCAAATCTGTTAAGTAGTTTCATCGATCAATTTTTCGATATGACAGGTAGGCTCAGAAGACATCGCCATTTTTTTTTCTTTTTGCCGTCTGTATACGCTTCGACGGTTTACACCTATGGAGTGTAGAGAAGGAGAAACGTCTCCGTGTTAAAAAATGTGATCGGATTTTCGATGGAAGAATAGGTGCCGCTGATTTAGAGGAGGTATTTTACGTGATTTTGTTTTTACTATTTTTATTATTTTTTTACGCTGTATAATTCTTTTCAACACCTACATAATATTATGTTTTCGTTAGTTTATAGAATCTGAAGCTAGTTTCAGAGATATAGTAAGTGTTTAACTTCAGACTCAATCCCATAATACGATCAGCGCCACATCACAAACCTTACAGAATTCAGACCACATTTTGAACGTACCGTCCATAAGAGACGTTCCTCCTTCTCTACACTCCATATTTACACCTTAGTTTTTTTAAATTCTTTTACTTCTTTGGTTTTAATTTTACAGCCAGAGCAAACCTGTTCGTTTGATCTGGTTTTTACTTTTTACTTATTCTATTTTTACTTGTAAACGACAAAATTTTCACACATTAAAAAAGACAAAACTTTATTTTCTCCATACATTACAAAGACTATATGCTTGTGCCATCTAGGCGGAAACTACAAAACTTCAAAAAACAAATACAAAAAAAAATATCTATTGTGCTACTGAATATGTATAATTAACATAATAACCCATAGAGGGCACACCTAACCTGAAAATTATCGTTTAATTTAAGGCAGTGTCTCCTACCACTGTAACAGTGGTACATATGAAAATTACTACCACTGTTATAGTGGAACTTTAAAATATTAGTGCCACTGTCTGTAACATTAACTTATAACTAGTGTTGTTCCTGCTAGTACAATTGTACTAGTTCTAGTACATTTATGTTTAGAGAAGTACACTAATACCCCACAGACAAATCTAGTACAATTTATACTTCCCTTGCGCAACCGCGCCCTTAATACTCTAGGTGGTGTGACTTACAACATTCATTTTACGGAATTCGCATATGTGACCATTTGCAACGATGCGATGATTCGGAACCTCCTACATATTGTACCGTACAGTTGTCACAGAATAACGTATTGTCAAAGAATATTAGAGAGTTATCGCAGGTATATACCGTATTTTCTGGTGCATTAATTTGACATCTAAGCATGCGCATATTTGTTATGGGTTCCACTAAACGTTATCTAGCTTAACGTACTCCCTTATCTACGAACGAATAGAGAGTTATCGCAGTATATACCGTATTTTCTGGTGCGTTATTTTGACATCTAAGCATGCGCATATTTGTTATGGGTTCCGCTAAACGTTATCTAGCTTAACGTACTCCCTTATCTACGAACGAATATCGTAGGTCTTTTACGTCCACGTTAACTCTCGGTTGGCCTCGGGCCTAGCTTCAGGGAAGTTCATTTTCACAAATGACAGTTTGTTTGGTGACAACTTAACCTATATTGTCGTTTTATTGACTTTTGTATAAAGTATTTTAAATTTGATAAATAGATTTTATAGCACTTATAGGTTAGAAATTACGTTTCATGTTTCGTTCGTATTCTGCGTGCGATAACTCTTGTTTGGCAAAACGCTAAATTAGTACGTTATTTAAATAACGTTAACGGATAACGCATACCGTATTCGTTATGGTTAATTTGCGATAACTCTCTAATATCGTAAGTCTTTTACGTCCACGTTAACTCTCGGTTGGCCTCGGGCCTAGCTTCAGGGAAGATCATTTTCACAAATGACAGTTTGTTTGGTGACAACTTAACCTATATTGTCGTTTTATTGACTTTTGTATAAAGTATTTTAAATTTATAATATAATTTATAAATAGATTTTACAGCACTTATAGGTTAGAAATTACGGTACATGTTTCGTTCGTATTCTGCGTGCGATAACTCTTGTTTGGCAAAACGCTAAATTAGTACGTTATTTAAATAACGTTAACGGATAACGCATACCGTATTCGTTATGGTTAATTTGCGATAACTCTCTATTTTATAAACAAACAACGACATCAAAAACTACAACGTTAATATTATGGACCTCTAACATTGATCATAGATAATCAACGAGAATTGATTAACACATGACAGTTAGATTTCATTACCTGTGTGGTTTGCACCTAAAGTCAGGCAACTGATAAATTTTATTTATAAAAATAGTTTTTTGGTAATTATTAAACCATTTTCTTTACTAACTTAATTTTAATAAAGAACTTAAGCTTATTTTTATATGAGTACTTTGTTGTTGACTACATACATAAATCTGTATTTGGTATTTTCAGGTCCAGTAGATTGGCATCAGTGCAGTGCTTTGTATTAAGGGCCGGTTTTTCAATGCTCGGTTAAAAGTCTCTGCTACATAACTAGCAGCTAAGACTAACTGACAGTCAATGTTCTGGATAACGTTTAAATTTAAAACATTAAATTCCAATTTTTTTTCTATAATTTAAAAATCTGTTTTGTCACAATTATTCAGTTTTTTTAAGAGATATTTTATTTAACTTTTATTTTGCATTTTTATTTGTTTTCTATAAAAAGGGTTCGTTTATAGGAATCTGACTCTGTGTGGTGAGATGTTTTGTTTTAAAATTTAACTAGCTATAGATGGCACCCATAGGTAACAACTAATTACCTATTTGCCACACAAAAACAGGTTGCTAGTGACCTGATAATCTAAAGAGACTTCGTGTAACACCATAAGGAGCTCCTGCCCCACGACCAAAAGTTCCCGACGAAAACTAGATAGCCGTTAGCACAAATGTGCTGTATACTTCACACAAGTTCAGTCTTAATGGGAGGTACGGCACAGAGGAACGTGAGGAGCAAAAATTCCCCGAACCCACGATAGGAACGCTGGTTTATCTATGGATCTATGGAACAGATTTTATGATCTCCGTTAACTTTAAGTAAAACCTGACCTCAATCGAAGCTGACATGACATAATATGTGATAATTTGCACGTTTTCGCGACATAATCCCATTATCATGAGGGTCGTGGGTGGGGATGAAATCTAGCATAACATAACATAAATCACATTTATGTCTCCCCAAATCGCTTTAATCTATTTTCTGGGCAATTATTATTCACTTTAATTACTCTATACTCCAATCATTCATATAAGCACATAAAAAGTTGTTTACCTGGGTTCGCAAAGCGGCCCTTTGTCGACCTTTAGCCGTGCAGGTCTCTAGCACAGGCGCGCGTTGCAATATAAATACACAAAATGTATTTATACAGTACTGCGCGCCTATGCTAGAAATTTTTATGTGCTTATATGAAATAAATATACTATAGATGTGTTGTCTTTTTTAAGTTACACCAGAGAACAAAGGAATATACCTGGAGCATCAAGAGTAATAAACAATTGAACCGTTTAATTATCTTCTATGGGTCTGCTCTTTTCTTCGATTACACTTTTCATAATTATCGCCCAAGATTTCATAGTAACCAAAGGAATCTTCATCTACACAACTACAGTGTAGATGAAAAGATCATGATCCATTTGTTGCCGACTTCAGAGTTCGGAATAAATTAATTTAGCTTTTCTGTTCTGCGATATTTGGTAATTTATGGTTACTAGATGTGTCAATGACTTCAGAAAATACTTCAGAAAGTCATTGAGTCATTGAGATGTGTTTTTGTAAAATGAAAATAGTTTTTTTTATTCAAATCACGTAAAATATGATTATGTAAAAACATACAGTATTTGAGGCAATTTGAGCTCATTGGGTGTACAAATATAGGATAATGTAAGTTCCAGAATAAGATACATTTTTTAATGTTTTGTTATTTTGTTAAAGATTGCATGAGAGAATCATTCGCATTCAACGACAAAAATAGTGTGTTATGAGTGTTTTTCAAAATCCCGAAAAAGGTTACTAATGAGTGATGATTTTAGGTATTGTGGTTGATAGTGGTAAAAAAGTGAGGTTATATGCCTGTGAAAACTTTTTGGTGTTTCATCTGATGGTTCGTTAAATATACCATTTTACTTTTATACATGGTCGTTTTTAAGACAATAATAAGAACTGAAAAATCTTTGGTCATTTTTTAGAACACGCACTTCTAAGATACCACAAAACCAATTATACCGACACACTCTACACATCATCAGATGTTCGTAGCACAGTGTCATATCTTGTGCAAACAACCCTAACTACCCTTAAATAAAACAATAAGATTACAACACTAGACATAATCCACCCTGTATTCATTCATACGGCTGTCTGGGTGTGTTGTATAAAAACGCCGTTATATGACTCCTTATGGGTTGACAGCGCAGGTACAAAGTAACTATTAACATCTACGTATTTCCCTTGCCCTAAAACATAGTACAAAAATACGATATTGCAAATATCTTTCCCTTGCCCTTTCATTTATTCTATTCAAGTCGAACGTTGTGCGACATCTGACGGCGTTTTTATACAACACACCCAGACAGCCGTATGAATGAATACAGGGTGGATTATGTCAAGTGTTGTAATCTTATTGTTTTATTTAAGGGTAGTTAGGGTTGTTTGCACAAGATATGACACTGTGCTACGAACATCTGATGATGTGTAGAGTGTGTCGGTATAATTGGTTTTGTGGTATCTTTGAAGTGCGTATTCTAAAAAATTTCCAAATCTTTATTGTACCATAAGACAGATTGAAAAGCACTTAATATTATTAAGACTGAACTTTGACATTCTAAAAATAAAAAATTATGTTAAATAAATGCTAGAGTATTGCAAAAATGCACAAGCGGATAAAAGATCCCACCACAATCGAGGAATTTCTCGATGTAGCTCGAAAACTATCGCAGTTTCTTGCTATTTGCCTTAACATTTTCTATTATGTAGGTATATTGCTTCAGCAAATTTACCATTATCGCGATAGAATGCTGGATTATTTTCAGCCTAGAACGGTATTATAACAGTAACTTTGTAAGACAACTTAGTGATCCCTCTGTTAAACACTTTATTGCAGTCAATTTATATAAATGCCCGATAGGCAAACTATATTCGCAGAATTTGGAATTATATATAGCTCTCAACGTATAATCTGAAAGTATCTACTTGATCATACCCTTTTAAGTTAAATATATGATATTCTCAATTTTTAAACATAAAATAATAGAATGCCTATTTTGAATATATATGTAATATTCAAAATAGGCATTCTATTATTTGTTTCAAATTGATGGAATATTTATACCGAGACTAATGAATTTTTAAATTAACAGTATTCAATGAACTTCCTCTTAAGTGCATGGACACCCGCGGTTGTTGAACATTTTTCCGCTTGATAGAGGTGTCCATTCAAGAGCAATTTGTCCATTAATGTGTAATAACTATGTCTTGGCTATAATTTTTATATCACATAATAGTACACAGTTAGCTGTGATAAAAAATTAATTAGAAGTTGTTTTTACATTAACTTTATTTGTGTGTATAGTTTATACGAGCACAATTGAAATTGTATAAAAACTAAAAGCCAGCAAAAACATTCGGCATCTCTTTATTCTATATATTATTGTATATGCACAATAAAGAGATGCCGACTGTTTTTGCAGGCTTTCAGTTTTTATACGATTTCAATTGTACTTGTATAAACTACATACATTCATACATATTTCAAAATAGAAAAATACATATTTAAATCATACATAATGTAGATGATTAAGAGGAATGGAAAAAAAGTCTAGCATTGGTTTGATATATTTTTTTTTATGAGCAAAACAAAATGCTCTTCTAAATTGGCCTTTAAATCCTTTCATATAACAATTTTTTGAAGTGAACATTTTGATTTTTTTTAAGCTTAACAGAACTTAATTTAGTTTTATACGGGGTGTCCCAGTTTTAAACCGACAAACTATAGCCATTGGTAGAAAATATGCTTTTGAGAAAAAAGTTCCTATGAACCTATATCCTCAAAAGCTTTATAATCGAGATACAGGGTGTTAAAGTTAATTTTTTTTAAGGATGCACGCCATTGACTATGTTTCAATTAAGTAGATGCCATTAACTTGGTGTAAAATGATGATGAAAAAAATAAGATACCTAAACTTTGTTGTTTGATAGGTTATTCGAATAAAAGTAACATTTTTTTTTATCGGGAATATTCTTCAGCAGCTTGTGGATGCATCCAAAAAATAATGAATTTTTTGCTCAAAATTTAACATGCTTATGTAGTTTTTACAAGTCCTTCTTTATGTAAAATTGACTAGGGAATTAAAAAAATATTGGGGAATTTAACATAAATGCATTGGCGTCGAGGTTTTAGTTAAAAAGGTAATATTTTCCCAAAAAGTGTAATTATAGTGGCTTAACATGAAAAGTATTAAAACATTATCTTTTGCTTTATTCATTTAGACCAAATTAAATTTACAATAATTTAAAGTAAGGTAAGTAAATGGTTCTGAGTGGTAATTTCAAATTTGGGAACTAATCAGAATCGGTGGTATTCTCTAACTTTAAGTTAATGTTAATATTAATTTGGTCTGAATAAAACATTGTGTATGTTTTCTCAGTGCCCATACCATACCGGAAATACCACGCAGGTTGCTATAGTTGCCCGCGTGTGCGATGCTTGGTCGATGCCTTAATATATAGCCATCCAAATGGAAGCTACAAAGGTGCGACTGGCTTCCTGTCAGTGGTTTTCCTTTAGTGTCTTCTTTTTTTAAGTTATGTCCATCATTTAAATTAGCTACACCGTGCTGAGGACGACCAGTTAGTCAGAAACACGTGTCCACGGTTTGCATTCTTCTGCCATTTGCAATTTCTTGCATTCTTTATGCGGGCGTACCCGTTAAATCAAATTATTTTATACTGTAATGTATATAATCCCGCGACATAGCTTCTTTCTCTGTACTTATATATTCTGGGTCGGAAATACCACGCAGGTTGCTATAGTTCCCCGCGTATGCGATGCTTGGTCGATGCCCTAATATAGAGTCATCCAAGTGGAAGCCACAAAGGTGCGACTGGCTTCCTGTCAGTGGTTTTCCTTTAGTGTCTTCTTTTTTAAGTTATGTCAATCATTTAATTTTTTAATATTTTTCTGTAAAGATAATTGTAGAGTTCAAAGGATAATTTTGCTCTTATTTAGGGAATTGTGGTTTTTAAAAGTTGATTACTATTCCAATTCAGTAATTTCAATGCGGGTGGACGAGTATGCTATAAGACCCATTTTAAAAGTATAAACATTATTCATTATGTCGATGGGCAAATGGTCAAGTGTGGAATTATAATAATTAAACTGTTGATTTGATCAAGAAGTATAACTATACTTTTTAATACGATAGAACGTGTGGTCCTGTGTTTCATGTAATGAAATAAATACTTATTTTTCATTTTTATTTTGTTTACTGAAAATTCCTCAGTGTAAGAAGCGGTTGCACGAGAACAAATAACAAAATAGTAGTTTTAATCGATAGAAAACTTTTAGATATATATGTATATAAAATTAATGGAGCTTGGGGAGAGTGTCTGGTACTTACATTAAATTTAATGTAAACAAATACACAATTCAGTTTGATATGGACAAAATAACAATATTCGGATAAATTTTTCCAGATTACCGTTATTATTAATTATTCGAATATCTGGACGAGAAGATCACTTTTATATAATAGTGTTACGTGTTTGCTATCCCCACAAATACATATACTCGTAGATTCGTTGATTGAAAGTCCAGGTAACACTTACTCACTACTTTATTTACTAATTAGCAATTAACAATAATAGATTAATTAATGTCTTAACTATAATCATAATTGAACACATAAGTCTCTTTCTCGTTCTTTACTCGTTCACGTTCGACTTAAGACTGAGTCTCGGCCCACTGTGCGTCTTATTTAAACATCCATTCACACGGTCTAGAACATTCCAGAATATTCCCGGCCGTTCGCGTACAATTGCAGTCTCATCTAACCGGTCTACAGAGTCCAGTGGCGTAACAATAGGTATTTTTTTTGTGGTTGCCTCGCCTCGTCAGGTAATTTTCCGTAATCGTACGAAAAACTACATTTTTCGTTCTTATGTCATGAATAACTATTAGCTGATGCACTTGCAATTATTGTGACAATTTTATTGTAATTTTATTTATTTATTTATTTATTTATTTATTTTATTTACGTTATTCAACAGGTCGAAAGCAGGCGCGTGCTGGCCCACAGGGAAACGGGAATGTCCGGGTAGGCCCTCCATAAAATGATCAAAGGGGCCCTGGACCTTCTGTCTGTTTCTATTAATCAACTCTGTAAGTAATAATTAAAGATACCTTATAAAAAAATTAGACAATCTTTAATTATCGTTTTTCTTTAAAATACTTATTGGGTGATTTATTCCCAACATCAGGAGCCAACAGATTTAATCAAGCAGTTTTGTTGCTTTGACACAGTTGTAGAGGTATTTCAAAACCTTATGAGCCGAGAAATGTGCAAAAGGCGGAGCTTATTCCTAGCTATAAGTATATTTTGAAAACATTTACTCAGCTATCTACCATCTGTATACAATGGAAGTTCGGGATGTTTTTAGGAAGTGGTGTAACTGAGCTGCCAGCCGGAGTTATGCCTCTGTGCATATGAAGGTCGAAGTTCATAAGGTTTTGAAACACCTCTACTTACCATGTCATATATACAGATTTTCACAACAACTACTCCTGTTTCCGAAAAACACACACGATGTTTCCTATCGTGTGTGTTTTTAGTATCGGGTGATTATAATCTATATTCCAGAGAATTCAAGCAATTATTTGTTGTTTACAAATTTCTTCTAACAATTCCATTAACACAAAACTTAGATCATTAAATACAAGACTTCGCCTGCAGGGAAATATGAAAGCTTTGTTCTGTATGGCTGCGAGTCTGATATTACAAACAATATTGCTCCAGAACCTATAATAATTGAAAAACTGTGCCAAAGGAGTAAGATATTTTAGAACTATATTCAGTTATCATGATCTGTTTCTACAAATTATATAATGTTTCTCTATTTGGTTTTTTAACATTTTTATGTTTAGTTTTCTCTTTTGTATTGTAGGGATTAATCCTCTACTGAATATGTTTTAAACATGTAAGGGATGTCTCAGCTAAGATGTCACTAGCGATTTTCTCGGTAATTTTCAAGACAAATTCGTAGTTCAAAAACTAATGTGATGTAGTTTGTTCCGATTAATCCGATGCCGTCAAGAAAGAAACATTTGAACATCAAACAAAAAGCTGTTCTAACACAAAGCACCTTGACCATGACTAATTCCGATGCCACTTAAATTACGAGCTTTATAGTAGGTATGAGGATAAAGTAAAAGAGCTATTAATATTTAGAAAATGGTTAGAGATGTCACAAAAAGTGGTTCATGCATTATTGATAGATAATTGATTGTTCTGTTGAATGCAACCAAAATATATTACGAGAAGAAAAATTCATTTACGGCCAAACTGGAAGTGACATAAAACTGAATATGTGGAATTGTTTTCCAGTAATACCTTGTAACAAGAAATGTAATAATCCGCCACTTTGATTTTTTTGAAAAAAATCGATTCATTGGTCATACCTATTTTGTTTGATGTTCAATTGTTTCTTTCTTGACGTCATCGGATGCTTTGGAAAAAACTACATCACATTAGTTTTTGATTTACAAATTTGTCTTGAAAACCGCCGAGAAAATCGCGAGTGACAACAGTACGTATTTTTTGTTAAATAACGGGTCGGGATCGTGCCCTCATATGGGATATTTTTACAGTCCCTTAAAGCCTGCCAGTACGCGCCTGGTCGAAAGACCCAATGAGAGAATAGGAAAAATTCAAAAAAGTATACACTTAGTCCATAAAACAATGATATTTGTTAAGATAAATATTAAATATAATAAGTATACACAGAGAAAAAAATAAAATAAGTATGCCAAAAAGTCAAAGAAAAGAAAAATATCAGGAAAGGTATAATAACATAGAACCAACCAAAAAGAATCGAAGAAATAAGTCAACTATAAATTCAACTTTTTAATTGACTGGATATTGCAGGGCATAATGTCGATTGCGCCATTTAGATAGTTGTAATTATTACACATATTGTTCAGATAGGAGAATATTTTTTATATTCGTTTGTGCAGTTGACAAATAAAACAGATCTCTGTCTTGCGCCAACTCTAGCGTATGAAAATTTAACATACCTAAAATTTGGGTACGATTTATATTGTTATGATCTTGTGCGAAAAAAAATCAGATATGCTTTTATGCGTCTATGCTCGAGTCGAAGCCAAAATTTACGAGATGTTCGTATTCGTCAATAACAGGATATTCTCCATCTATTCTAAACTTGACATATTTTAAAAATCTGCGCTGAATTCCTTCCAAATTATCAACATATGTAACGTAATTAGGACACCATATGGTTGGCGCATATTTTGAATTATCGCGAACAGGTATGTAGTAGTTTCAGTGTATCAATATTCTGAAAGTTATGGCTGTTTCTAATAATAAATCCTTGAGCTTTGTGTGTCTTTGTGACAATATATTGCTACGTGTTTGCTATCCACACAAACACCTCTACTCGTAGATTCGTTGATTGAAAGTCCAGGTAACACTTACTCACTACTTTATTTCTTAATTAACAATTAACAACAATAGATTAATTACTGTCTTAACTATAATCACACTTGAACACTTATAAGTCTCTTTTTTTATTTCTTCTTTACTCGTTCACGTTCAATTTTAGATTGAGTGTCGGCCCACCGTGCGTTTTATTTATACATCCATTCACACGGTCTGGAGCATTCCAGAATATTCTCGGCTGGTGTGTACAATTCCAGTCTCATCTAACCAGTCTACACAGTCCAGTGGCGTAACAATATGTAATGTGACTGTTAAAGGATAACTTTTTATCAAAAATGACTCCCATATCTCAGAAAGTATCAATTCTTGAAAGTATGTTATTATCGAGAGAATCATCAAAATGTATGGTGCAGTGCTTCAAAACAATTTTTGATATATAAAGGCAAATTATTTTTTTATGCACCAGTCCTTGACGAAAGTATTAAATTTTCTCTGTAGTTAAAGACAGTCATCAATACTTGCAACTGCAACAAATTTTCAAGTCATCGGCATATGATTGACATGAAACTGTTAGGCTGTCAACAATATCATCAATGAATAAAACAAAAAAAGTGGTCCTAACATCGATCCTTGTAGAACACCCGTAGCAGATACTTTACTAATTAAAACGAAGAGTTAAAATTTGTGTCGTTTTTACCCAACCATGATAAAATTTACAAAAAAAGTAGTAATTATTTATTTTTTTATTACAGAATTGAAATAAAAAGAATATCTGTTCTTGATTCGATACAAGGATTTTTAAGTTTTATAAAAAAAAATTGTTGAAAGGAACTAAGTACGGGCACTAACATGGAAGTAACAGATTATAAAATCGAGATTAAATCAAATGATATAGAAGAATTTTCGTTCGTACCGACATTAAAATATGAAATGGGATGCTATGATTTAAATGAAATAGAAGAAAATCCTGAGGGATTCACCTTCAAAACTGAACCTGAAATAAAAGAAGAATCTGAAATGGACTACCCAGAATTCATTCATAAAACTGATATTGCAGTTATTAAATTAGATACAACTGATTTTGATAGGTAAGCAAAGTTAAATAATAAATTTAATTTATAACAGTTTAAAATACATATCGGGTTATAGTATGTGTTTCATTTATTCTATTGTTCGTTTATTCATCAGATGCACAAAACTATGTTAAACTTTTTCATTATTTATTAATTTATTTGTATACTAAAAAAAAAAAAATTCCAAATTAATGTACAATGTAGTGTAAAATTTATATTATATTGCTCAAAAGAAATATTACATGTAACAATGCCTAAGGGTTATTTACAGATTTGACATCAATATTTTTCCAAAAACTGCAGATCGGTCTAAATAATATTACCTTTGTATCAGCATTGTGCCTTTTCGTATAAAAAATCATTTAATTAGCCTAAAACAGTATTTTGCAATATAATTATTATGATGTAGGTATTCAATTTAATTCTCAACTACACTGCTCAAAAAATTTAGAGGGACGCTTCTTTGTACCTCAATAAAATTCAAGCTGTCAATTTATGCAAATAAAACTAAGAGTCTGTAAATGCGTACACTACCATCGCAGTGCATAATACGAAATCATGACTCGTCCGTCAACAGCACATATCTCCATTGTCAAAGTAAAATTAATTCACATAATCTTATATAGTATTATTAAAAATTAACAATTATCAAATCTGTTTTAATAATTTAAAGGCAAACGATTCATCGTTTATTACTGTTGATACACTAGCTTCATGATTTTCCCTTTTCTTGTAATGTTTACCATGCTTTAAACTTTGCTTATAAAAATAGCAGTCTCGTTTCAAATGGTTCTTTCGCCCACAATGATAACATTTTTGCACTTGCTTGTTTTTAAATGCAAATTTATTTTTGTGAGTAAACTTCTCATTTTTCTTCCGATTGTCATTTGCACTTGTACGGAAATGAAGAGCCTTCATACTTGTGTCAGTATTTTCTCGCACGAGATACTCTTCGTGTTCTAACAGCATTCCTTTAACAAAAGCTAACGTGAGTCTTTCGTCAGTCATTGTTTTGCATGCCGCTTTTACTGGTGCATAACTCGGAGGCAATGAATTAAGCATATACCACACTTTAGTTGTTTCATTTACTTCCCCTCCGCAAGCAGTCAAATCACGCACCTTTTCTTCAAGTTCAATCATGTGTTTCTTTAGCGTTATGCCAGGCTTTAATTTGCAATTGAATAAACCATCCTTTAGGCGTAACTGAGTAGACACTTTCTTACAGGCGTAAAGACTATCAAACTTTTCAAGAATTTGTTTAGCTGTCGCACGACCTTGTGGTATTTGTGATATTATGGTGTCATCTACATATTCAATTAATGTCCCTCTGGCAAAACGTTCCCATTTTGTCCATTCATCTGTGAGTGGTGTTGGTGGATCTTCAGTTAACACTTGACTGGCACCTTCTTGTTCTATAATTTCTTGCAGCCTGAATTTCCACAATAAATAGTTTTCACCACTAAAAGGTTTTAGGTTGCGTTTCAACACACTTGTTGGACCACTGGCCATTGTTATTTATATTGATGTCGAACTAGTTCACTTAATACACATATATCCGGTCGCATGCAGTGTCTGGGCCCATAACCTAAAAGCAGGTTTATGGGAAATTTAGTAAAACACAAAATTTGATGTTTAAACTCAAATTATATTTTACTTCGTTGTATTCAATACAAGAGCTCTCAATTAACTAACTATATATCCTAACTTGAGTGTACAAAATATATTTAAAGAAACACTAATATTCAGCCATAATTATTAAGAACGCCGCCAACGATTATAACGGAGCCTGTTATTGATATACACTATAATAAATCTCTCTATTTAGACTAAACATTATGTGAATACATTTTTGTTACTTAATACTTTGTGCGTAGAAAACTAACAAATTTCTACCTAGAAAATGCCTAAATTACTAATAGAATATGAGATGCTAGAGGCGTGTATGAAAATGCCGTCCTATTGACGCGACGTTATAAACCAAAAAATCTCCCGGTGGTGAACGGTACGATGCCCATATAGTTCATACATTAATTAAGTACGGGTGATTGTTTCCTGGAATTATTTGATTATGTCCTGTCAGCTATTGCTATTGCAGTGTTTATTTAAATGTGATTTGTTAATAAGTTTTAAACATGAATGAACAAGGTTATTCCAAAGCTCAGTTGAACAAGTTGTTTCTATAATGATCGCAAAAGTTTTTTTCAAAAAGTGTCTTGTTTTCTTCTGCAGAAATTAGAGGAATAAAAGTGAACAGGTACATAAGTTTAATATATATAGCTTGTATATTTTAAATAAATTTAGTTAGAAGAAGTTACGTTGGTAAATATGTTTATATAGCTAACTACAATAACAATAATAATGTTTATTTTTGCACATAATAAATGTTGCAGTGATGAACAATATTTATCAATACAACTTTATTTTTTACTTATTAACCTCGGACGGCCTTGGCTTTGTGGGTATTTTGGTTTATTTATATGAATTATATATAAAGTAAAAAGTAAAAATAAAGTTTTATTTACATACCCACAAAATACAACAATGTTACATTTAACAAACCACAAGCTTTCGCGGAAAATGTTAATTTTCTTTTTTGTCTGGCACTGAAACTTATGTGGAACAGCATCATGTTTCATTAATTTTACCCCACCCATCATTTTCCACCTTAAATAATTTTCCATGTCATATTTCAACTAAATAAAATTGAAAAGGACACGGTAACAAAATTGTGTATGTAACCTCTAAAATCATTTTGTAATATGTATATGGCCACTATAAATTTAATTTAATTTGAAATATTTTATATTATTTGTGGTATAATTTTTTAAAATATATCTTCCAATATTTTCTGCATATTATTGACTTATCCTATATCATAATTGCATAATCGATTGGATGAATAAATGTATTATTATTATTAATGTTATGTCCCTTGCTTGGACACTATTTCTCTTTAAATGAAACACTTTTATTCACTAAACATTTAATGTCACAGTCAGGATATTAACATGAACTCGATGTTAACCCTACGAGAGCCAGAACGGGAGAGAGCTTGCGAGTGTTCGCCATATGCCACATGACCCATTACGCATGTGCGATATAAACTATTCCCAACGTCACACCCCCCACATTTAAATTTACTACTATTTTGTAAATGTTTACCTTAAACTTATCTAGTGCAAATTCTATTTTAGTTTTATACAATGTAAAAGTTTCCCTATGTCCAATATTCTCATGTTGTACATTCATATCAAAATTGTAAAATATGACGCTTAAAATATTATGACACTCTCCCCTTTTAAGGCTCTAGCTATAACACATACATCATTAAATACATTTTGAACATTCTCTAGTTAACAGTTATTTTGTAATAACAGACATACAATAAAAATTTACAAAATATATATAAAATCATTATGGGGAATCCATAACGTAGTCCTGGAACTTGACCTTGTGGAGGGCCTGGATAAAAGTTTCTGGCTTTACTTGTGTGATGTAATCTCTCAGTTCCCTAGGTGCATTCGCCTGGTTGTAGGAACGGGTGATTTGGTGTGAAGCCCTTCCTGGTGCTGAGAAGAACTCCACTTCTGGCATAATTGGCGCGGACTCTCCGTCGAGTTAAGAAAAGAATTATTATTAGTTTTGCTGTCACTATTTTGGATAGGATCATCCGAAGATGACTCGTCAAGGGTTACAGTGTCTTCATCACACTGCAAGGCGTCACCGTGATCACTAATGCTGTCCACTAAGGATTCGAATAAATCTGTAAGATAAAGAGTCTGGTAAAAGTTTATTAACCCTCACGTCACAATTGTTCTCTGCCACCGCACTACGATTACTTACGTTCGGTTTGCTTGCAATAGTTTCAGAGTCGTAATCAATTTTGGAGGCTGTTACCTTCCGATGACGACCTGTACTTACTCTTTGCGCCGGATCTATCCTTTTCCACCTATGCTTTGGTTATCGTGCTTATTCTAAATGATCCCAGTGTCTTCGCTTGGCACAAGTACGTTGATTTTCAAATTTTTTTAGTAATTTCAGCCGATGTCCATACTTTTTCGTTCGGTTTTCGGAAATTTCTAATCATTACTGCTTCCTCCTTTGTAAATTTACGAGCTCTTCCTGGGCTATAATTTATTCCTTGCTTCCCCTGAGCTTTTTTTATGTTGTCAGTTATTTTTGTTGGTATGTTTTTCTCCCGATTTTTGAGGAGGTCTAATCACATTTTCAGGGGTCTTCCAAACATTATCTTAGCAGGGGTTGCTTTATTCTTTCATGGATTGTGTTTCTATATGAAAGCAAAAATCTAGAGACTGAAAAGCTTCTCATATTTGTTGGCTTCATCTAACAACTCTGCTTTAATTTTAGTTTTAAATGTTTTTACCATATTCTCTGCTTGGCCATTTGATTGTGGATGTCCCATCGATGTTTATTTAATACCATTTCTGGACAGAAATATCGTCAGTTTGCTAGAAACTAGCTGTCTACCATTATCTGTCACCATAATTCTGGGGATTCCGAATCTGCTAAACGCGTCTCTTAGTTTTCCTCCGTCGCTTCTGCTGTTATAGTTTTCATGGGGTACACTTCTGGAAGTTTATTATATACATCGATTAAAATAAAAAAACATAGTATCTTTAATCGGACCTAAGAAATCCGCATGCACTTTTGTCCAAACAACCGTTTCTGTCGCTCAAGGTAAGTACTCTGCTTTGGGTGGATCTGCAAGCATGGCCAACATACCACCATAAGTAACTTTTTGCCAACGATTTGGTTTTTGTCTAGATGAGCAGTATAAAGTAGTTCACTAAACAAAATAGGCCTTAGTGTCTCAGGGATGACCACTCTATGCCCCCCACAGCAGAATGCCTTCACTGGCACTAATTTCTTCTCGTTTCCTAAAACATGGTACCAATTTTCCTTATACCTTGTTTGGACTTTGGACATAATCTAATATTTCCTTCAATTCTGCATCTTTGCTTGTTTCTTTCCGTAACATAACATTATCTATTGGCCATTCGGCGCCACTGCTTTTGACAAAATTCAAAAATTCTCCTTTACCATCGTATTCCGGGTTGACTACATTCACTTTAACAGGAGCTCTAGACAAGTAGTCTGAGACTATATTTTCCTTGCCCTTGATGTACTATTGTATAATTGAAACTGGATAAAAATAATGCCTATCTCTGCAGCCTGCTTGTGTACATTTGAGGGATTTGACGGCGTTCCCCAAAAATATGTACTAATGGCTTATGATCTACACGTAAAGTGAATTTATGCCCCATAAGTACTGTTGAAATTTACGCACTCCATAGATTACTGCAAGTGCCTCATTACATAACGTAGCGTACTTTTCTTTCACTGGTATAAGTGTGCGAGAAACACATGCAATTGGCCTTTCAACCCAGTTCTCTAAGTGGAATAATGTAGCTGCCACCCCGCTGTTTGAGGCGTCTGTGGTTAAAATTAATGGCAGATTTGGGTTGAAGTGAATTAATGTTATGTCCTCGGCAATTTCATATTTTATACTCAAATGCACGCTCGCACTCCTCTGTCCACTGGAACGGCACATTTTTCCTATGTAGGTTATACATGGGCTTTAGTTTTGATGCCAAATTTGGTACAAACTTACTGTAATAGTTTACCAGGCCTACAAACAACTTTACTTCTGTTACGTTGTTGGTCCTTGGTGCTCTTATAATTGCCTTTACTTTATCGTCAGTTTTCCGCAGTTTTGGATATATTATGGCCAAGATATTCAATCTCGTCTTGCATGAAATGACATTTTTCTTCCTTCACCACAAGGCCTGCATCAGATAGTTTCTCCAGCACCCGTTCCAGATTTACAAGATGTTCCTCTTCGTTTTTTCCTGTAATTAAAATATCGTCAATGGAAACGCGAACACAATCCATTCCTTGGAACAATTGCTCTAACGATTTTTTAAAAAGTACAGATGTAGGACTAATTCCGTACATCATTCTGTTAACTTTCTTAAAGCTCTTATGAGTAGACCAAATCAATAAATGTTTAGATTCGTCTGTCACTTCAAACTGATTATAAGTAGCGGATAAATCAATTTTTGTGAATTTCTCGCCTTGATGTAATTTTGAAAATAGCATGGTAATGTCAGGTAAAGGATACGTCACATCCATTAAGTACCTGTTTATTATAGATTTGTAATCGCCGTAGACACGAAGTGTACCGTCCTTCTTGGGTACCAACACCAACGGCGTCCTGTATTCGCTGGTCTCCACTGGTTCGATGACACCTAGTCTCTGAAGTCGGCTGAGCTCTTCTAACGCTTGATTATATGCTAATGGCACAATTCTCGGCTTGCAAAATACAGATTTCAGCTGCAATGAAATTTTTTTTTATTTAAAAAGACCAATTTCTTTATTAAAAACATTCTTATATTTTTCTATTAGACTTAAAATTTTAGGATTTGAACTCCCAGAGAGATTATTGACTGTCGAAACTTGATATTGAACGTATTTAAAAATTCACGCCCTCCAATCATATGACCTCCATTTTTTATAACATACAACCGATTTTTTTTAGTAATACTCCTCAACGTTAAATTACAGAAAAAAATAGCCAAGTGGTGTAAAACTTTGACTCTGGATATAACCTTTTACAACGTAAAATCTGTGTTCAGTGGGTGATTATTGAAAAATGATCTATAAGTCTGTTCATTGATACACGAACACTCGCGCCACAATCTGCTTCGAGTTTATGTTTAATATTGTGTACCACGATGTCTAGTTTAAAGTCATTATTGTCACGACTCAATTTAGTGATGGTAAAAATACTTTCCGACTTGTCAACGACCATTTCAGTGTCTACGTCCAGATAATTATAAGATTTTTGATTCATTTTACAGACATTAGCCAAAAATTCCCGTCTTCGGCAAATGTTACAAATACAATTTGCATACTTACAAGGTTCTTGATGATTTTAACCACATGAATTACAGAGCCTACTTCGCATTTGGCTATTGCTACCTTTATGCTTCACTGTTAAACCTGCTGTTCCCCTCTACCAACGTGAAGAACTGGCTGCTCCTCTACCCTCTCCGTTTGTGAAGCTTGATGTTAACCCTACGAGAGCCAGAACGGGAGAGAGCTTGCGAGTGTTCGCCACATAACCCATTCACATATGCGATATGAACTGTTCCCAACGTCACAATTAAGTTATTTCAGACTTAATAAAATAACCATTAACTATTTTCTCCCTGATTTGTATCTGATGTTTTTGCAATATTTTATTAATAGAAACCTTGCAAAAATAAAATAAATAATTTACCGTAGTTAAAATCACAATAAGCACAAAAATTAATGGCTTCTAACAAAAATAGAGAATGTATTAGTTTATTAAAATAAAAATATGCCCAAATATTTATTTCAATCACTCTGTATAAAAATTAAAATAATCTTTTGACTGTTAGCAAAACTGTAGCTAATACGAATTATTTCAACCTAATTCATAATATCATTTTTCACTTGGTTTTCTGTTTGACCCTGTATAAAAATTAAATCACTTGCAGTCCGAACTGGTCCAGTTACCTAGGAATTAATGTTCCTAAATCCTTATAAAAGTTTTTTTAAAAAAAATTAGATGTAGGTAGGTACTTTTATTAGATATATGTGAGAATTTTAAATACACCCTGTATAAAAATACTCTTAGAAAAAGTATTTTTGGACGTCGCTTTATCGTTTTTAAGTTAGAACTCTGTGAATTTGCGATTGAAATCCATTTAAAAGTTAATATAAGCTAAAAATGAGTCCCACACAAAAGGGATAATTGACAACTTTGTGTCCAATGATTTTCAGTAACACCCAGTAGCTTCACACAAAATTCCACGATGGAAAATATCTTCTTTAGGGTCCCAAAATAACACATAAAAAATCTGAAAAATCGTTCGAAACGCAGAATGCCTTTTACATAATATATTTATTATTTTTTATTGCTTTTGCATATTTATTTTTTATATTATTTTTTTAATTAATAATTACACCAAAATGATCCTCGCATAGAAAAACGAAATTTTTTACGAAAACTTCTTTGGTTCCCGTTTAATCATCTTTACCACAATTTCCTACGTTTTCGGTTTTTTGGAACTCGGGTAAAAGTTTTTCTGCTGTTTTTTTTTGAAGTGTTTTTACACATCGGCGCGATACACCAGTAATATCCTAGTATAAAGAGAATGGTATGTCCACGCGCAGGTAGTCCGTGTCGATGACGTCACTCAGTTAATAAGGCGGGAGATGTCAGCTTCAAAAATAATATTATACTCTTTAGAAGGGAATGCGCTTTACATGTACTATTAAATTTTCAACGATTTTTTATCTAGTGGTGTGATTTTCACAAAATTTTGATTGTGTAAAAAAGACCATTCAATTTTTGGCATTTAAGATAGTTTGACAAAATATTATTGGTGTATTAAAATGGAATTTAATATTGTTTTTCTAATTTTGACATATAAAATGACACTTTTCAAAACTGACGTAAGTGTCAAAACATCCAACTTTTCATCACTAGTTATGAAAAGTTAAACTTTACCTAACGGTGAGGAAATGTTCGTTATATCATCAATTAAGAAAAATAAACAACTCTCGAAAAGAAAAAGAAACAGTGTTTATTCAACACAAAATTCAATCGATCAATGGAATCAGAGAAATTTTTTTATATAAAATACAAAAATGTATGTTATCAAATTAGGATTTCAATATTATAACTTGGCTAGATAACATTTGTCAATATTGCCATTAAACTTATAATATGTAATAATATAGCAGCAAAAGTAACTATGAATAAGACTACTTTATTTTTAAGATCTTTAAATACACCTATTTCATTTATGTTTAAAAGGTTATTATACGTTTAAAATTAGAAAAAATCTTGTATGTAACACGTTCCAAAAGACAGTTTTGTGTAACTCGAGTTATTTTGCGGGATCTCGCTTCGCTTGTCCCGTAAACATCCACTCGTTACACAAAATAAAGTATTTCGTAACTGGTTACATAAATAGCTATTATTATTGTTGCCATTAATATTTAACACCTGGAGCGACCACCTTTGCTCCAATCTATTGATGGAAAACGCTTTCTCTGCTTTCGTTAATTTGTGGTTAGGTATTTTTATAAATAAATCTACGTCAATAATTAAATATTAAATAATAGCAATAATTATTATTAAATATGATTTGAACGAAACAACTACTCAGCGAGCTAATGCCCCGACCTGCATTGGATTATACCTTCAAATCATGATAGATCGGTAGCCAATATTATTTGTCAATTCCTAACCAGACATAGATCGGTTTCGAACTTATTTGTTCTATTCAGTATGCCATAGGTTATGGAACAGACAAATGATAGTGGCCAACCTGCTAGTCATATACTGACTAAGGTAAATTGAATAGTGGTGAGAGGTAGGAAACCTCCTATGGTCCAAATGCTACTATCCGACCGATATAGATGTCTCTGCGGCGTATAGCGACTTGCGAAGCAAGTACCGAGAGCGGCGACTTCTAGTACAGGTGGACTTACTACTGTTATTAAATATGATTTGAACGAAACAACTACTCAGCGGGCAAATACCCCGACCTGCATTGGATTATTTGCCCGCTGAGTAGTTTCGTTCAAATCATATTTAATAACAGTAGTTAGTCCACCTGGACTAGAGGTCGCTGCTCTCGGTACGTGCTTCGCAAGTCGTTATCCGCCACAGAGACATCTATGATGTCGGTCGGATAGTAGCATTTGGTTCATAGGAGAAGTTTCACATACCTCTTACCACTACTCAATAGCAATAATGACATTGAGATAAATAAAAAATGTGACTGAAGAACAACCCACTGATTAAAAGCACAATTACAAAGGGAAAATATGTTGAAAATTTTTTGCCGCAATACTACATGATACAAAATTCTTAAAATTATTTCGTAATGAAAATTAGGACAAGAAAATAAGTATAATTATTTAATATAAAAAAAATTATTTTATAAACTACTGAAAATTAACAAATTAAATTTTAAAATTCGTAAATTTGGATAATTTCTTATTTAATTCGCGTCTGCAATTTTCCCTACTAATGTTTTTGTTCAAATCCCTCAATCTTATGTATGTTCTTGCTAGGCATTTCAAAACTTCATTAGGGATTTTAATAGTCAAATAACATATAATTAAGGGAACTTTAAAATCTGTCAGGTTGAAATGTAGAGAACAGATACGTGCTATAAACAGACACTGAAAGGGCCAAACCGATGATATATAATAAAATCAACTTACCATTTGTCAAATTAATTTTATCTTCCCGACGACAAACGTTGATCCATACTTTCGCAAGGTTCTCATCACGGGGAAATGTAAAATATTTAATGTCAGTGCCTTTTGTTTTCCTATAATAACTGTTACACCCCGCCCCGCTATTGGTTAACACTATTAAGATTAAAAATATTAAAAATCAAATTGAACGTACGAAATTACAACTTGTAATGTCACAAAACATCTACAAATTTGCAATGTCACGGCAATGTGTTATAATGCGCACTCGAATTACTCGGCCGATAACTCGGGGCGTTTGCTGAGTGACGAAGTGCGCTGTAAATGCTTCTTTCGGTACGGCTACCTAACATACCATTCTGCTTATACCATGAGTAATATGATGATTTTGAAGAGTTGATCATTATAGATATGTAATTGCTTCACTTAAAATTTCACAACAATCAACACAAAATATAATACCACCTGTTTACATTTAACAACGTGTTTTGCCTGCTTTATGTTCACTCGCACTATGATAGTTTCTGTACTGTGACTGCCCGGCAGGCGGTGTTTGAGCGCGTAATGGATTAATTCAAACTTTAATGTTGAATAACTTTTGTAAAAGACAATATAAAGAAATGCACGGTTTTTTGTATTAAGTAGAGATTCCAAAAAATGCCACAATTATATTTTTGCATGGAGCCTATTCGGTGAATTTTGATTTTTTTTATTTAAATATTCATGAATATTAAACAGCGATCATAATTAGCGATTCCAAAGAATTTTTTTCAGAAAAATTCATACTTTCTAATTTAATAAACAAATGTTTTACAAATTTTCAGTTTGGCAGAATCATCCGCAAGAATTACGATGAACCACAGTGAAATGAATTCATTCCCATATGAAACGAATTTATTTAGCACAAAATACAAAACTGAACTTGAAGATAAGATGTTAACTGATGAAATCCCTTCAGGAAAGATGAATAAGTGTGAAATATGTGGATATATGGCAAAAAGAAAGACTTATCTTACTGGACATATGTTAACTCATAAGAGTCCCTCAGAGGTAGAAATGCACAGGTGTGAAATATGTACATATGAAACTAGACACAAGAGATATCTTAATGAGCACATGTTGACTCATAAAAATTCCACAGAGTTAACGATGTACAAGTGTGAAATATGTACGCATCAGACAAAACGTAAGAAATATCTTCGATTGCATATGTTGACCCATAAAAAATTATTAAGCACAGAATGCAAAACTGAACTTGAAGATAAGCTATTAACTGATGAAGTTCCTTCAGGAAAGATGTACAAGTGTGAAATATGTACATACAAGGCAAAAAGAAAAACTTATCTTACCGGTCATATGTTGACCCATAAGAATCCCTCCGAGGTAGAAATGCACAGGTGTGAAATATGTACATATGAGACTAAACACAAAAGATATCTTAATGTGCACATGTTGACCCATAAAAATTCCACAGAGATAACGATGTACAAGTGTGAAATATGTACACATGAGACAAAACTAAAGAAATATCTTCGACTGCATATGTTGACCCATAAAAGTCTTTCAGAGCTAACAATGTTCAAATGTGAAATGTGTACCTACGAGTCAAAACAAAGGGCCGATCTGAAGCGGCATAAGTTGACCCACAAAAGTCCTTTGGTATATAATTGTGAAATGTGTACATACGAGACCAAACAAAGGGTCCATCTCAAACGGCACATGTTGACCCACAAGAGTCCTTCGGAGGTAACAATGTTTAAATGTGAAATGTGTACCTATGAGTCAAAACGAAAGGCCGATCTGAAACGGCATAAGTTGATCCACAAAAGTCCTTCGAAAGAAACAGTATACAAGTGCGATATGTGTACATACGAGGCAAAACAAAAGGACTATCTCAAACGGCACATGTTGACCCACAAAAGTCCTTCGGAAGTAACAATGTTTAAATGTGAAATGTGTACGTATGAGTCAAAACTAAAGGCCGATCTGAAACGGCACATGTTGATCCACAAAAATCCTTCGGAGGTAACAACGTACAACTGCGAATTGTGTACCTATGAGACAAAACAAATGGTCTATCTTAAACGCCACATGTTGACCCACAAAAGTTCTTCAGAGGTAACAATGTTCAAATGTGAAATTTGTATATATGAGTCAAAACAAAAGGCCGACGTGAAACGGCACATGTTGACCCACAAGAGTCATTCGGAGGTAACAATGTACAACTGCGAAGTATGTGCGTATGAAACTAAATGTAAGAATTATTTCAAACGGCACATGTTGAAACACAACGATCCTTCAGTGATGACAATACGTAAGTGTGAACTGTGTGCATATAAAACTAAGTATAAAGGTTATCTTAACCGGCACGTATTGGCACATGGGCTTCCTTCAAAACTAATAAACAATGGTAAAATGGCAGATGAGGAAAAGCATATCGTCCCGTGATTGGAATACCGACAATGATCTCATTGAGACAGTAATTTGTGTATACACCGAGGTGTGGAGCCACAATCACTTCCAAACAGTTTTTTTTTTATTGTTAAAATTATGCATAATACAAAATAATACATAGTACATTGTTTGTGGGTACTATATAATATAAACAAAAATCGAGAGAATGTTCACGATAAATGCATAAGAATAACTTTTATTTCAGTGATAAAGAAATAATTTATAGGCAATCAATTATACATACGTGTTTATCTTTCTTAATATAATTTATTATTCATATTATTTTATAGTAATTAGTCTATGAAGGAATGTTTGAATAAATCTGGCGGTTGATGATATAAAGAGTAAAAATGAGGTTTTGGAACCTTGAGTGATAGAAGTGAACAAATAAAGAAATGTTCTGCTAAAACAAATGCAGTATATGTGTATGTTAATTGCCACCCACATAGCACAATCATATACTCAGAACAAACTGTGAACCATTTACCTAATATTAGTATTGTTTTTTGGACAAGTACTGCAAGTATTTAAAAAATTCTTTTTGAATAGTATTTACTTAATACTGCTACTGTAAATGTTTGATTTTAAGTACTTTACTGAATATTTCAAGTACTTATGAGGAGTACCGGTACTTAATACTGCAAATAAGATAAAAATTATCGATACTGAATACTCGTTACTGTCAATACTTTCATTGAGTACTAAGTCACAGCTATGGTATGAGCCTTATTATATTCACTGGCCAGCTTTACCAAAGGGCAGCTGTAGGGGTAAAATATGTCATTTTGACGTCACTTGTATTCATATCCCCCTGAATGTATGCATGGATAATAGAGAAATATTGTTGATTTCTAAATTAATCCTAGTATATTCCACTGCATAGCAGGTTTAGCTTGGGAAGATAGGGGAGGTAATCCAAGTGAAGTGATATGTCACTATAGTCTATTTATTTCCAAGATAGACTGAATATAAACAAAGAAATCAAATAGCTACCCACTCTTATACACCACTAGCCTGATTACAATTCTGTAAAATAGGCGGGGTTCGTATTCCTCTAATTTATTAGGTACCGATAGACCAATAGAAAAACGAAGCGTTCCTTGGTCCGATCTGATCACGTGAACATCACGCTCAGCTTTATGTCGGCTAGACTATCTTGAAAATAAATAGACTTTAGAGCAGTCAAAAGAAATGGCAGGCCCTTCGACCATTTATAACTAGACCAAGTTTACCATATACTTCAACGCAATAATTGAAGCCAACAATAGTGGGAAGAGGAAAGGAGGGTTCTCACGGCAACATTGACGTGCACTTTAAGAGAGGTAAAATTTCAATTTAAAAAAAAAACAGCAAGGTGGTTGCGATTCCTGCAGCTTGTATAATTTACAGATATATAAAAATACGAATTCAAATGTGCCAGCTAGCGGTGAAGTAAATTACTAGCTTACGAGTTTTTGACGTTTAATTCGTGCCCCTATGCTATTGTAGTTTTAAATCCGGTCCTGTTCAGTTCTATTGTTTACGGCGATCACGTGCAACTGCGTGCATGTGTTTATATTCAGTCTATCTTGGAAATAAATAGATTTTAATACAAATATATTAGAAATCTCAACCCTACGCTACACCATTGGCAAACTGAAATGACTCATTGGCAATGTCAAGTTGAGTACCGATAGTATCACACCTTTATCGACCTTTTCAATATGTACTCGGTTAGTTTATGTTCTATGAGACAGGTGGCCGACGATAGAGTCACGTATCTTCTAGAACTTGCAATCGGCTCGATTTTCGTCGTTTAGTTAGAAATCTTATTCATATTTCAATCAACGGTACTGGTATGTATTATGTTTGTTACTAAGCATATTTTCGCGACATACTGGGTGATTTGCTTTATGTATTATTTTGTTACCGTATCATTTTGTTACCGTATCATTTTGTTACCGTATCATTTTCGATAGGAACTGTAAAAAAATATGGTATTTAGTGACGTCTCTAATTTTAGTTCAAATGAGATCTCATACATTCCTAGCTATCAAGGTAGGTTAGCAGTGGTATGTATCTACCTTTATTTGGCTTGATAATAAAATAGAATATAACTAACCTAAAGAACTAGAAAATCGTAAAATATATCAAATAATTAAATAAATACGGATAAAGAACTATCGAAATAGAGGTAAATTGCACTGGAGTTGAAATATTGCTGACCGTTGACTTGGAGACAGTAAACGTATTGGTAAAAATATTAATTTTTTTAGTTATTTTTCCTAAGAACCGAACGATTTCTCCTGAATTAAGATAAGCACGCTATTAAGTATTATTTGCCTCCAAAGTAATGTACATAAATTCAGTGGGTACATCCCATGTTTACTATACAAAACATTCAAAACAACCTAATGAGGTTAAATGAAAAAAAATTCAAATCTGTTATCATGATTTAATAACATTAATATTTTCGGTCACGTGTTTACTATTTAAACGATAACTTAGTATGTCGCGAAAATTACCCTTTAATTCATTTGTTCTTGTTGCCTACTTCGGAGTAATGGATATTTATCTATGGTTATGTTTATGTAGATATCATTAGGTCAATGGTAAAAATCGATGTGTTTTTATAAAATGAGTCAATTTATATCCTATTTCTGCAAAATATGATTATGGAGAAACATACAGTATTCGAGCTCTTTTAAAGTACAAGTATAGATAATGTAAGTGTTAGATCAAGATAAATTTTTTTTACTAAAGATTGCCTGAGAAAATCATTCGTATTCTACGACAAAAATAGGGTGTTTTGACCAATATTTCTCAAAATTCTGAAAAGATTACTGATAATTTTGCCAATGAAATAGGTATTTAAAATTGTCCTTGATTGTGGTAAAGAATGTGAGGTTATGTGCTAAAAAGTTTTGAAATTTTTTTGTTTCATCGGATGGTTCGTTAAATATGCTTTTTACTTTTATACATGGTAATTTTTAAATCGACAAGAACTAAAAAAATCTAGGTTGTACCATAAGACAGATTGAAAGACGCTTAATGTTATTAAAACTGAATTTTGAAATTCTAAAATAAAAAATTGTGTTAGATGAATGCTAGAAGATTACAAAAATATACAAGTAGATAGGAGGTGCCGCCACAGTTAAGGAACCCCTCGATGTAGCTCCAAGACTACTGCAGTTTCTTCAATTTATTTCAGTCAGTTTATATAAATGCATGATGCTATTAATATTATATTTTTAGTAGAGGTCCAATATATTTTAAAAACGAAAAATCATGTCTTTACTTGAAAATACTTCTCACTAGTAAAAATTTTTGTATAATGCGTTTATCAAATAAAGAATTTTACTATTTGTTGTGTGTAATGTTTATTAATAAATCGAAGGTCTCTACTTGACTATACTCCTTTTAAGTTAAATATACGATATTCTCAGTTTTTAAACATTACATACAGTGGTGGCAGACTAATTGGAAACGACAGCAAATAATAATTCAGTCTTTTTTTATTCTGAAATTAATATAAGAAAATTTAAATACTATTTCAATGTTACTATTGTTAGAGTGTATATTCTTTATTTTTGTATAAAATAAAAGATGGACACTTTTTAACAATTTATTTCTAAACTTATTTGAAAAAACTGCATTTTTAAGGGGTAAACTAATTGGCAACATAATATTAATATTATAAATTTTCTAACAAATAAATTTTTTTCTAAATCTAATGATTAATACTTAATTAGATATTCATTAGCTTCAATGACTTTCAAACGTCTTCTAGGCATAGACTCTACCAAACGTTTACATGTCTCTACTGGAATGTGGTCAACAAATTTTCAAAATGCTCTTCCACATTGGCTGCTAATTCAAATCCTTTTATAGCACCATTTTTGAAGTGAAATTTAGATTTTTTTTAAACTTAACAAAACCATTGGTTTTTATATAATTTTCGATTCACTGGACACAGTTTTTAGACCATTCCATTTCCTCCCGCCAACACTACAGGTGAAATATCCAGATGTTCCTAAATTTACATCATACAGATTGTCCGCATAAGAGGAGTTTAAAAGACGTTAAACAGCGCTATTCAGTGTCTTGTGTCCTGCTAGTAGGGAGTCTGCTAAAGAGATAATTTTATATTAACAGAGTTATACACATTTAGTCGTTTTCCAAAAAATGTGTCCGCTTCTCAGGATTGTCAGCTAAGAGAGGGTATAGCACTTTTTATTACTTGTTTAATTTTCATTTTACTAGTTATTTTACAAATAGTTTCATCCTATTCGGACATTTTCAAGTAAACTAAATTATACACAGATTTTACTTTCATTTAAATATAAATTGAACTGAATAGAAGGATGGGTCACTTTATGGTTTATAATATAATTCAAATTTGTACAGATGTTATGTCTTTAAATGTAGGGGTTTTTTCTAAGATAGTAAATTATATTATGGTGCGATTTTTATTAGCAGGAGGTTATCTGAATAAGTTTAATAACGGAAAATTATTTAAATCTATTTGGTCATTTAATATGCTGTAATTTTTATTCCTGTTTGGCGTTAGTTGAAAATATTGCCGAAAGTTTTGAGAACAGAACAAGGAATATGTTGGAACCTTGTTCTGTGATCTAAGAAAAAGTGTATCATATAGTTTACTTTTAAACAAACTAGCTAACTATAGTTTTGAAGAGAGACCTTGAAATTAATAAGTTCTTATTCTTATTCGTGGAGAGGACAAAGTTGCAACCATAATGACAGCTATTCAAACTATAAATTGTTAAACAGGGCATTCCACAATGTTTAATTCTGTGACCTATATTGTTTTTGATTTATATAAAGACTCTACCTGTATCATTTCCTAATTGGGATGGAATTTCGTTTCACATAAGGGACCGGATTCCGGTGTTTGGCTGGAATGGCAGGATTTTCCGGCCGACTGGAGCATTCGTTTTAAAGAAAATTATCACTGGATAGTCAAGTTATAAATTAGCGACCATGTTATTTTCAATTTAGCCAACTGTAAATATTTTTCTTTTTTGGAAAAATTTGAGAAGGAAAAATGTGAATTTTTTCCAAACAAAAAAAGTTCAATTTTCGTGATTTGACATGAAAAGCGTTAAAACATTTTTTTACGCTTTTTTATGAAATGGTAATTTTAATCAATAGAAAATGTGTAGATAAAAGTTAATGGAATTTGGATTAGTTTTGCCAAATTACCCTTATAGGGATTTCAAATAATTTGGTTTGATTCTGTGAAAGTTGCGTTTTTTTATTTTTGGCCAAAATTAATCGCTAACCATAATAAATAATTATATTATGGGGATGCCCCCCTAGAATGTATTTGAGTTTGCATTTATGTTCTTGATACTTGTAAGTGGTTGCCATTTTAATCTTTCTGCTGTTACAAAATTAAATTATAAAGTTTCAGAGTAATTTATAATTGCCGCTAGTTAAACAACCATTGATATAAACTGCATAAACTTTGACGAAGCCGGTGTTGTCATATTTTCTGTTTATTATGTTGTGAAATACCATATGAAAAGTATTTGTGATTTTGAACTATTTCGCGAATTCGCATTTATTTTGTATTGTCTATACTTTTTCAAGACTATTAACTTGTATACTGTATAAAATGTAAATAGGTATATATTTTGCAACTTAACCTATTGTAAATTAAATTTAATTTTCGCGGTGACATTACTAATAACCTTTTCTTGCGTTTGGAATTGATTTCCAAAAATTGAAATTCAAAAATGTTCATGATTTTTGATTGTAAATTATAAAAATTTATTAAAATTTAAATAAATATGCATGCTAATAGGTAAATCTGGTAACAGCAAAATTAACGTCGTCGGTTTCACTGGCTGCTTGTTTTTCATTGCAGACCTAGTCGAATGACATCATAGCAATAAAATTCAAAACTTTTAATTTTTACACATTTATTTTACCGAAAAAATTTAGTGAGCTTAGATTTTCAAGTCCTACTAGATAAGCAAATAAATGTTCATTGATTTTGTTGAAGTTTTGGACATAGCAGATATTTTTGTACTTTTTCATTATTTAAGATAAAAAATTATATTTAGCTGATGCACAATATTGTGACCGTTTTATTGTTTTACTAATTAAAACTGCTTGTAATTAAAATTTGTGGCACTTTAACTAGTGATGATGAGATGTACAAAAAAGTAGTAATTGCATAATAATATAATAATAATTATTTATATATTTTTTATTACAGAATTTAAATAATAAAGAATATCTTTCCTTGATTCATTATAAGCATCATTTTTAAGTTTTATAAAAAAATTTTAATGAAGGGATGGACGTACAAATATTAACATGGAAATAACAGGTGCTGAAATCAAAATAAAATTAAATGATGTACAAGAATTTACATTCATACCGACATTAAAATGTGAAATGGTGTGCAATGATGTAAATGAAATAGGAGAAAATCCTGAAGGATTCACCATCAAAACTGAACCTGAAATAAAAGAAGAATCTGAAATGGACTATTCAGAATTCATTCATAAAACTGAAATTGAAGTTAGTAAATCAGAATCAACTGATTTTGATAGGTAAGCATCACTTATAATTCATACATATTTTACTTTTCAAATAAAATTGTACAGTTTAAACAATAAACTTAATTTAACAACAGTTTAAAATACACATAGGGTTACATGGTACTTGTTCCTCTTATTCTATTGGCAGTTTATTAATTCAGACAATTAAAACTGTGTTAAACTTTTTCGTTATTTGTTAATTTATTTTTTTGCCTTTGAAAAAAAAATCTTCCCAATAGTAATATTTAAGAATGAAATCAAGTATAGCTTTATTGCATAGGGCTGTAACGCTAATTAATTGTTTTTTCTATAAATTGCTGTAAGATTCAAAAAGAAAAATTACATGTAACAATGCCTAAGGACAATTTATAGATGAATGACCAATATTTGTTAAAAAATTACAGATGTAAATAAAATTATCTTTATACAGGATGTAACAAAAAAGCATGTCATAAACTCAATGGCAGATTCTAGGCAACAAATAGTGACGATATGACTTAACTTACCTCTATGCGAAAATGCTTCTAAAAATTTTTATGGGCCTTTAAAGTCGAAAATGGAGTCCTTGCAAGATATTTTCTTTAAATTTAGTACAATATAGCACTAGTACTAGTTCAATATTTTAAGTAATTATTATCAGTTTATCTCGATTCAAAAGACGAGAAGTGGAGGTCATGTGACCCATTTACTCCCAATTTTTTTTATGGGCACACCAATGGCAAAAAAAATAATTTTTTTTGAGAATAAAATTTCATTTTAAAAGTTTTTACTCTTACCTTTTTTTTCTACGTGCTTTAGTTTTCAAGGAAAATTAAGATTAAAAATGTAAATCCTGCAATTTTGCATGTAATAAAATCGTTTAACCTTTCGATAACTTAATAACTTCAACCATATTATGTGATGAAGATAGTTCATGGTATACCAAAATTTTCATAATAATTAATAATAATAATAATGTCTTATTCACAGACATTTCTTTTGCAAAATCTCAGATTTTGTATGTTTATTTTACTGATTAGTAAAAGGAAATGTACCGGGTGATCCAAATAAGCCTCCCACCCCTATTTTGTCGGTTATTTGGAAAGATACGAAAAAAAATGAAAAATGCTTTTTGTGGGGTTTTTAAAAAGGAATCCAGACACATTAACAGAAAAACAACTGAACATCAAATAAAAAAGATGGAGGCCTAAGTTATATTTTTTTTAAATGGAAGTACCCAAATATTTTTCCATATTTAAATAGGGCGTCTTATTCTGATTTCAAATATATATACTTTTTATATAGTATCTTCAGTAAATATTCCGATAATCGATTATTTCCCAAAAGAAAATACGTTGCTTAACAGATATCAAGAAATATTTTCTAGGTGGCCGTGATAACAAAACAACAATTAATATTTTGACAGTTTTGCTCATTTAATAATTCAACAGTTTGCCAACAACTGTTATTTTTGAACGTTGCTTTGTTGGCCAAAAATTACCAATATGAATAATCATTATACTTTAGGAGAAAAATACGATATGGTAAACTTATATTTTAAAAATAATAAAAACGCTTGTTAGGTTAGGTTAGGTTTGTTGTGAGTGGGTCTCAGTAGACCCTCCACTGCGGCCATCAGCAGGCCTATTGTGGCTCAAGCCTAATTATATTTCACCCAATAAGTTCAGTCTCTTAATGAAGCTGATAACTTTAT
>JANEYF010000507.1:0-52500 GCA_029963845.1 Rhamnusium bicolor
TTATGTATCGGTCATAATAATCAGTGTATCTCATAAGGGTGTTAATGCATTTATCTTTATCTGAGAATCAAACAATTATAAATCTAAACATATTCAAACGTGAATTAAAAATTGTTCTGTCACTTTATGCATTTTTCACTGTCACGGAATTTTTTTTTGAAACTGCTCTGTAATTTTGTATTTCTGAATCTTAAAACTTAATTTACGTTTGAAAAATCTACAAAAACAATGTAATGATAACATAAGTGCAATGTGGTAGTTTAGTTTGGTAAGTTACTTATGGCTTCTGTACAGTTTCTCTACTGTTTCACGAGACGCAATTTTTCATGTATGTAAGTATTTCCTCTTTTTTTATTGTTATTTTAACCCTCATCATAAAAAATGATATCTAACAGTGATAATTACCCAGGCCGACAAAATTTAACCTACCTTCTAACTAGAAAACAGAGGGATATTTTTCCGAAAGTTTTTGGATACGCTAGATTCCGGAATCCGACACCAGAATATCACATGGGGTTTTCGAGACATTCTAACTCTAGAAGTGAGAAAACCAGTTTTTCGATGTTTGAGTTATGTTACAACACGAGGTAATTTTTCTCCACAAAACTCGTTACGACATCTGAAAGTACTGCTTTTCCTTCAAAAACATTTAAATACCGCAGACGATACAACTCCATTGCATATTAATTTGTGTAAATAAAATGTCGAACGTCATTTTAGTCTTATTACTCAACCTGCCAATGTTTGAAAAAATCAATGAGAATAAGTAAAGGACGAGATGATGAATATATTTTATATTGATGAGTTTATTTTTAGCTATAACGTGGAAACTTAGGTGTTGTGTAATTTGATTCTTCTGCAATTGCACACTTAGAGGCTATGTGCCACAGACATCTTGAAGAGCCAGAAGTAGGTGCCCTGGTAATCAGTATGTAGGAAGTCCAACAAGCACTTGTTGGAACCAAGAACTTCGTTGCCCCGGGTCCAGACGGTGCTAGCAACTGGTGGTGGAAGTCCTCCTTCCACTCAACGCCGTCTCACGCGAGCTTCTCAACTGGTGGTTGAACGAGGGGTTGTGCTTCTCCCCAAAACGGAGGATCTTTCCGACCCGAGGAATTATAAGACCGATCACTTTTTTGCTCAACTTCTGCTACAAGATATTTGCACGTATCTTGTATGCTAGGACACTGAGGTCTGTTGATCTGGTCTTACAGCAGATACACGAACAGCGTGGTGCCAAGAAGGGCATGGCAGGTTGCAAGGACAGCCAGCTGATAGGACCGCTGTACCATACAGGATTCTGTGTCAATACAAGCGGAATCTACCAATGGCCTGATTGATTACCGCAAGGCATTTGATACAACATCGCACGAGCCATTGTTGCACTTGCTCAAATGTCTTGCGGTACCAGCACCACCGGTGAGATCTATAGAACAGCTGCTGCCACTCTGGAAAACTCGCTTCACCATAATATCAGGTGTACAGCGGGTCACGACAGAGCAGGTGGTGCATTTAGAGAGGGGAGACTTCTAGGGTGACTCCCTGCTGCAGTTAGGCGCCCCTTCTGCATCTCACTGCTACCGTTGTCTGTTGGGATTCGCCAAACCCGCGGATATCAATGTGGACCACCCAACGACCGGAGGGCATAAGGTCACCCATCTATTTTACATGGATGACCTTAAACTATAGCGTCCGGAGCGTGCAAACTACAAAACGCTCTTAGGGTGGTCGAAGAATACACGCGAGCCTGGTATGGAGTTCAGGTTGGACAAAATGTGAAGTCGTCCACGGCAAGCACAGACACCGCCTCCGAAAGATTTGGTCTTCCGAACTTGGGGAAGAATAAGGTGTCTGTAACTAATATGCTTGCCGTTCCGGTTCAGCTATACTCCTTCGGAGAAATAAAGTGACTGTGGATGAACTGCGACACGCCAGGACAGAGATACCCGCAAGATGGTGAATATTCACAGAAGTATTGATCCTAGATCGTCCGTTCCTCGTACCTCCCACGTCAACGGGGGCGAGAACTCCTGAGCCTTGAATGTACGCATGTAAGAGTAGTACTGAGTATGGCATGTAACATCCTCAGCAGCTCAGATCCCCTCTGCGGTTTTAAACATCACGGAAGAAGGCAGAAGACTGGAGGGAGTGAGAGCAGGATTGTTTCAGACGACAAAAGGAGCAGCAGATGAACTCGGTCTCGCATTGATATCAGGAGAGGAGGGCATGAGGTGCTGATGAGTCAGTCACTGAACTTCAGCCAAATCGTCTGGAAGTCCGAATTAGAGCAGCCGAACAGGAAAATCTGTTTCGGCAGCACGTCGATAAACCCCAGCATCAGTTTTATATAGAGAACATAGAAATACTGCGTTGGTCGACCAGGCGGACATCTCGCCTTTATAAGGTCAGCCGGGCTTAAGTCGGAGACCGAGGGATTCCATTACGGCTCACCAGGATGGTGTCATCACCACCTTGGTCTATTGTAGTCATGCGTGGCGTGTAGAGGTTCCTGATATCAACTGCAGGACCTGTCATCAAGCGCCAGAATCACTCATGCACTTAATTTCTACATGCCCCATACATGCGATTTGGACCCACATCCACCGACATATGGCGGCGTTACGAGTGCTTTCACTATCATCTAAGACACTCGTACGGTGTAGACCAAACACCAGTGCTGCCTTACGTCCCCGGAGATATTGAGTCCGTGGTCGAGAACGAGAAATGCCAGGATTACTGGAACTACTCGTTCCCGATGGTCAGGTTAATCCAAGCCTACAAGTCTGACATAGTCCTCCTCGACCATCAACCTCAAGGTGATGTATGTCATCGAGATCTCGGTACCTGAGGAGAAAACATTACCTTGAAAGAGACGGAGAAACGAGTCAAATATCACGATCTCCGGTACAAGCTCCAAGTGCTGTACCCAGGTTACTCTGGTAAAAGTGGTCGGCCTAATAATCGGTGTACTCGAGTACAAATCCTACGCTCCCTCGGAACTGAAGATCATACCGACCTGTCAAAAATCAACTGAGTGGTTGGCAGCACAAATATATAAGGCGGTTGTTCTGAATTCTCTGTCGTTAAGGACACACGACTGTGGTATCTACAGTCACTGACCCTGCTGAATATGAAGAAAGGGCTTGTAGTTAATGCGCGACTACCGTGAGGCGTCGGAGGCCACGGGAGGACTGTCGGGCATCAGATAATCCGAAATAGTATTTATTAAATTCTCGAATAGACATACCATAGTCCATAAATCTGGATACAGTATAAATACTTATACACTAGTGTAATTTAAAGGTAAAAGCAATACACTAATAAACAAATAATATTAAAAATTTAAGTAGATCAAGATTTGTAAAACAGTTTAAGAAGAGATTTAAAAATTAATATATAATTTGATGCCCTATTGAACATTATTAATTGATGTGTTAAAAGTTAAATTAAGTAAATCAATGTATTGGTGTTAACCGTTTCCCTAATAGTACTTAAAATACATGTAAATCATCACAAAAAAATATCTAGTTTGAGTATTGTACTTCGTTATACAATCTGCACATGCTATATAACGGAGAAGTTTTTGTGTTGGTTTGTTCAAGGAATATTACACCTAAAGGTAGCAGAATTTCTTGACCCAATTCTAGGCACGTGAAACTGAAGCAAATTTAAAATTCAGAATTATCAACTTGATTGTGTAAAAGTTTGTATAATTGCATAATGTATGATATCTTACGTCTAATGAACAAGGGTTCTAAGTTAAAACTATTAATTAAGTCAAAATAATTATAGTTTACATCTGGATTTCTTTTGTATTTAATAAAATACATGTATTTACAAAATTTTCGCTACATTTTTCCCAATTATTCGAATGTGGAAATTATAATTTGTACTGCATACAATACAACAATATTCTAAACAGCTTCTTACAAAATGCAAAATATAGAATTTTTAGACAGTCAATATTTGTAAAGTTTCTTGTAGTTCTTTATATTAAAATAAAGTATTTTTTAGACTACGATTACTAATGTAATCATACCGTGGGATAACAGATAATTCCAAAACAAAGATCACTCCAAAATCCATTATCTGGTGAGATCTTGTCAATCAATGAAGAAAATCTGTAAAGTAAAAGATTAATTTAATATCAGCCAAAATTCTTCTATTAATAACTTTAGCCATCTGGTTCAAAACGTTACTTAAATTATAAAAATGATAATTTAAGTTTTTGAAAAATGTGAAATTTTAAGTTTAAATGTTACCCTCATCATCAAGCAGGTTAACCACCTCGCATTTTTTAACTATATGGAGTTACATTAAGGTTTATTATTTTTAACACGCTTTTATTAGCTTCACTTGTATGTTTGCTTGTTTGTTTGTATGTTTGTTTGTAACCGACTCTTTCGACTCGATTTAAACCCACTTTAAACGGACAGATTTAATTGAAACTTTGTACACTTATTAAGAACCGGTAACAATACAATAATTTGATAAGTTTATATCATTATCCTTGTCTAGGATCGCCAATCCTTTCCTCACGTATCCCTGCGTGAAAGCAAAGGCTTAATATGTCAGTAGATTCCATAATTGTTAATTAGCCCGGCGGTCGAGTGGGCCCAGGCACTCGGACGCGAAACGACAGACTCATCCGCGTGAGTTCGAACCTCACGGCTGAAATAAAATTTTTTTTTTTTTTTCAGAAATATCTGTTGGATCGTAATATGTTATAATATCAGCATCAATAAGCAATATAAATATAGTTTAAACAACTAAAAAAAACGCTTTCATAGCACATCAAACTAAAAAGTTAAAAATAAATAGGTTTAAAAACTAAAAACACGTTTTTAAAGCACAGTGAAAATAATTATTAATATAAACTGAAAATAATAATGAACGAAAATACTAGTATTACGTGAAAAAAGCGGGGTGCCTGATATACGAAAATATTAAATAAAGCACCCCACGCTTTCTTTCACAATAATACTAGCATTTTTCGTTCATTATTATTTTCAGTTTATATTAATAATTATTTTTCACTTTTTAGTTTGATGTGCTTTAAAAGCGTGTTTTTTAATTTTTTTAAACCATATTTATTATTACTAACAATCACTCATTATTTTCACAAATTCATGGTATCTTCGTTTTGACTTGTTTGCCACCTAATAATATTAAAGTTAATGTATGTACCGACACTATAAACCCTAAATTACACCACAACGCAAACTTAAACTCTAATAAAATGTTCAACAAGTGATATTATAATAAGCTTAACAGCATAAGCATTTAGTAAAGGTAGGAAATTTATGTAGAATTACAACGGCAAACATGTATTTAAGTGTACCACAAAGATCTAGTGCAATAAACATACTAGAGCAGTTTTCCAACTTAGGAAAATCTTTATGCTAACTTTACAACAGCTTACCTGACTCTATAAACAATAGAATCTTCGGCGCTTACAATCACGACAAGAAAAGGCACAAAACAGTTTAACACAAGCTTTGCTAATGGAGGCAGAAGGTGGCTGCAAAAGGGCAATACAATAGTAACCTAGATTTATGGCGTCGTCGAATGTACATGATTAAATAGCACACACCTAAATTAACGTATACATACAGGGTGTCTGAAACTGCTGTAGAAAGCTGCGAAAATCCTGATATAAAATAAAAACATGGCGTCCAACTTACCAAGAGAAGTCGACATTTTCTTAACAGTTTATTTAACAAACAGTTAGACAATCTTAGATAATATTTTTTTGCTATTTGTTAAATTTTGCTGTCATAGTTTAACAAGGAAAAATAATGATTTGATTAATTCGAAGTCATTTTGCTTCAATACCTTATTAAAATCCCATTATATTTTTATTCATGGTGAAAAAATAAATAAATAAACACCACAGTATTTAAATCCCAAATCCAAAGCGAAACCTGCACGAGCGAGGGTTACATTATGAAAATTAGTTTACAAGTGGGAATTCTTTTCTTACTTTTGAATTTACAATGAAAAATTAATCCTCTTGTCTTGTGTAAAATCGCCAAAAATATATCAATATCGTGATTTTTCTGAAATTGAAATATGTGATTCTCTGTATGAAAATGACTTAACCGTATTTATACGTTTGGTAGTTTAAGGCCGAATTTATGATTTACCTCGGTTCCAAATTTTGCAGATTTACACTGCAACTGTTCATTTAAAACCATATCCCGGGAAAAGTTTATTGTAAGGGGATGATTATTTTTACTTTTTTTTACTTCATAAAATAAATTACCTACCTAAGTAATTATGAAACTCGAGATTTCAACGGACTTACACGTTTAAGTGTCCACAAATACCAAATAAATATTTGTGCGATGACGTTTTCTGTTTGTCTGTCTGTGTGTCGGTTTGTCTCTCCACGGAGTTTGGCAGCAATTTATGCCAAAACTATTTGTTCTTGTCAATCAGAAATTTTATATATAGCCTTTTGAGATTGAACGGTAAAGCCCAGTTAATTTTCATTAAAATGGGTCAACTGGAAGTGACAGTCATTTTTAGGTTCTTATTTCCTTCGCTTGAGTAAGGAAAGTATTTTTTGATGGAGGAAAATTAAATCTAATAGCAACACTCTCATTAATAGTGTTGCTATTAGATTTTTAAATAAAAAAGCGTTGAATTTTCCAAAAGGTATCTTAAGAAACATCAGTAGCGCTAGGTACTTATAAATGGAAATGGTCATGGTAGTGGTGGGGAGGCTGAGCCTGGCAAGGGTAATGGAAATGGTGGGTAGGCTGACGCCTGGCAAGTAAGCTGCATATGGACCATTTTTACCAACTCCCAGCTGTCCACTCAGCCATGTGCTTTTCTTGCTCCATCGTCGACTTTTTCTGATCTTCTAGTGAAGGATGTTGCTCATTACGAGGGCGCTAAAGATACTATATCTCACCTATTCACATTATCCCAGAAAGTGGTAAGATATTTTCACCACGCCACCATCCTGATATAGGGTCTTCCTCAATATCTATCAGTGATGGATGCCTCCTAAGTCTGCAGTGGGCTGTCAGAACTTCGATTAAAAGATTCATTCTTCCGACGCCGGCCCAGTAACCAGGCCGATCGCGATTTGTTCGGCCCCGTCACAAAATCTCGAGTTGGCCTGCTGGCCCTGTTGGTCCTCCAGTGCTTCCTCAGTATCTTGTGGGCCCACTCATTGAGGGCTATTGTGACCTACCTTCTTGTAATGCCTAACATAGGCCCAGACCCAAGACAGGGTTCCTCGGCTCCAAGTCTGACCAATTCATTGGCCCTCTCGTTGCCTGGAACTCCAGTATGTCCCGGGACCCACACCAATCTCACTTGTTTATGTCGGGCAATCTCTTCTAGGGCGTCTCCGCACTCCCTGAAAGAGAGCTGATCTCGTCCTAAGGTGCACACCTCTTTTAAAGCGGCCTGGCTATCGGAGCAGATGTATCTCATCTATTCTACCCTGTTCTTAACCTCAACCTTACCTGTCACCGCTAGGATGGTGTATAACGTCTGCCTGGAAAACCGTCGTTACTTATAAAAAATCTAAGTTATTCAAAAATAATAAGATAATTTTAAGTATCTTAGTTACTTTAGAAAGTAACTAAGATACGTTAAAAAATTAATTATCTTGTATGTTAAGATACTTTTTGTGTATAATAGTATAGTATAGGTGAATTTTTCCAATTTTTATAAAGTATCTTTGAAAAGTATCCAAGTTGCTTTATAAAAGTATCTATCCCATCTTCACAACAGAAGTAGATACTTCATATAATAAAGTATATACTTCGCTGTGAGGCATTTTCTATATAAAGTGAAGTAGGTACTACCGGAAATAATCAATATTTCGCAGAAGATATCAAAACTTGAAGTATTAGCAAATACATACATAAATACATTGAATAAACTGACTACAGAGTGAACGACTTTATTGTTTTAAACTTTTCTCCAAAATAGACGAATAGAATTATCTCTACGTAAATCTTCACTTTCTTGTCAAGACAACAATTTATTAACAAACAGGAGTTTTTCTTTTTGTAGCGCTCCTTGGATTTACGTGGGAGCAGATCAAAAGTGATGCTTTCAGCGGACGCCTCAGTCTCAGAGAATATCGCTTTCTTCGCTGTTATAACATATAATTTTCTCGACGCGTCCTTTTTACTTCCTTATACTTAATGTAAGGAAGCATAAATAGTAATCATGATTTTGGAACCCTCCTGAATCCATTCTATTTTCGATGTCTGTCAGTTTGTGTGTATGTACGTGATGGAATTAGGTCCACGGGACCCGAACTTTTTTGTATTTAACAAAAATAAAAAAAATAAATTATATGTATATATATATATATATATATATATATATATACATATATATATATATATATATATATATATATATATATATATATATATATATATATATATATATATATATATATTCTTGATGAAATATTATAAATCAGATCTACCATGTCAAGCCAATAAAATATATTTTCCAAATATTTCAATAAAGCTGATATACTGAAATTTTGTATACATTTGACTTCATAAAGTGGGATTAGGATAAATTTGGCAGTTTGATATTTAAAATGTTTAATTTAGTTACAAGAATATCATTATATCAATAAGAAGAAATTATTAAAATATATCATCTGAATTATTATCGACTGTATCGAAGGACACTGATACTGCAAATTATTTAAAATTTTTTATCAAACGTGTCAAGCACGCTTTTAAAATTTAATTGAATGTAAGGCAAGAATTAAATTAGACTGATTTTTTTTTTAGATCAGGACCATAAACACTGGTATAAGAAAGTTATTTGCTGGCCACATATGTTTTATTTTTGTTTTTAATAGTTTTTTTCCCATGACGGCCATTTAGAAAGTAGGCACATTACTTAATTTACCCCCAATATTATCAACATTTTAAAGGAACTTTTAACTGAAAGAGAGTTTTAGTGACGAAACAAACAAAATATAAATATCAGATAGCAATTCTATAATTTAACTGAAAACTAAATTTGCTAATAATACATTTTCTTGTCACTAAAAATCCTTTTAAGCTAAAAAGTTCCTTTAAAATATTGATAATACCGGGGATTAGAATATTTAATTTAAATCAAAACGTATGTGATGGACGTGTAAATGACGTTTATTTCATTTTAAAATATTTTAAACCTTTTAAATATCGATTTTAATAAATGTTAGATCACAACTGTTAAATGCAAATACATTTTATATAATTACAGACTTTATTACAATAATGAAACGGAACTACATGACCAAATTAGTTAATTATAATATTATATATACGCGCTGTTTGACAATCGAATCGTGAATGCCTGACATCCGACTCCGAGTCCACTGAAAATATCGTGGTCCAATCTTGTGTGTGTATTCGTCACCTAAACACAATCTAGACTAGAAGATATACATATATGTACGTGTGAAAGGGGTCATTGCAATACTCGTTTTTCAGCTTTCAGACTTGTTTTGCACTGAAATCCTATTCACACTTGTATTGCAATGTAATATTCTCCATTCATGTTCTTATCAATTAGGAAAATGCTCGAGAAAATGGCACTCATCTTCGACACTTGTCATTTTTAAGACAAAAAACCACTTAAATTCTCGAAAAACCGATTGTATTAGTTGATTTTAAAAAGTAGAGCTACTTGATTGGTTAAAATAATAAGAGAGAAAATATTCACAAAATTGTTATCATCCCTTTAAATATAATATTAAATAATTAAGCAAGTAAAATAAGGAGAACAAATATAAATACCTAGGTTTATGAAAATTATTGTTCTCTCATTGCTTAGCAGATTTTATTTTAGACAAGTGCAAGGAAATCGAAAAATTATTACATTTCCCAAATGTGTGTTATATATTAATGTAAAGTGACATTTTATTGAAATGGAATTTTAACAGTGCTGTAAATTCACATGGCTCTTGTAATAAAAACAGATATTTTTTGTTTTAACAGTGTTGGAAAGGTGGATAAAAACAGGCATTAGCTCTGCGATAAAATACCCACAAAACAAGGGTACGTCGTCAAAGAAAATTTATTAGACATAAATATTTCTTTAGTTGAGGGTGCTCCGTTACGTTAATATAGTAAGTTATTATACCATAAGGTAAGTAAATTGACCGCTTTCGTGGGTTTAATTGTCATGTTTAGTGTTATCTCCATATTAGTTTATCATCAATGGCCTCTTTTACAATACAATGATTTAAGCAAATTTTTAATCAATACGGTATTTATTAGCAGTAGCAATGGTTCTTTATTGGCAAAATAATCTATACCTAGAATGAGTTTAAAAATTTTTTCGATACTAAATCGTGGAGAAACATGAAACTGGTTTAGATCAACTACACGGAAAAAATCTAAACTATATTTAAGACTACTATTCTTAAATTAAGACATTATTGTACTCATATATCCGCAAGAATGGATATTTTTCCATCAAGGAAAACATTATTCTTAAAAGTCATTATCTTAGACTCCTTTTAATGATAACTAATTATTAACTTTACAATAATGGTCCTACTTCAGTTAAAAGGAAGTTTCGAACAATATTCAATACTAACTTATATTTAATCTAAGATTTCATTTATTCAGTTCAAAAGTAGACATATTGCGATCTGTTACATTTAACACTTAATGTAAGAAATGTGTCATTTCGTTCAAAAACTGTATTATTTAAACAAAACTGATGAATTACTTGAGTAAATAAATATTTGATGTTGACTGAAATCTTTTCTTTTTTGATTTAATATTGCGATCTATTAAATTTACCACTTAATGTAAGGATAAATTTCATTTTGTTCAACAATTCTATTATTAAAATAAAACTTTTTTTCCTTTTCTTTTTTTGGAACTTACTACCACATGAATAATTCTTCATTATCTAAAAAATATAGTTAGTTACCCAGTAGGTTACTGAAAAAATAAATCTCTGCGCTTGTGACTTTGCATTAAAAGATTAGTCAGAGGGTGTTTTTTGAAACGTTAAGGAATTATATTATTATTTTTTTGTCTCATATTAGTTGTCAAAAACCACCCTCTGACTAATCTTTTGAAGTAAAATCACAAGCGCAGAGGTTTATTTTTCTAGTAACATACTGGGTAACTAACTATATTTTTTAGATAACGAGGAATTATTCATGTGGTAGTAAGTCCCAAAAATGAAAAGGAAAAATTTAGAGAATGCCACAATTATTGTTCAGACAATATTTAAATAAAACTGATAAATTATTTGAATCAAATTTGAATTTCTGGGATTGGCTAAGGACTTTTCAGAATTAGAAGAAGTTTTTATGAAGAATGATGTTTTATTAAAAAGCCAAAAACAAAAAATTTTACAAGTATTCGTGAACACACTGTATAAGAGACAGGAAGGCACATTATTTCTTTATAAGCTTTTAAGTGTTTTATGAATTTTATTCTCTTTTCGATTTGAGGAATAAGTGGAGATTTTTCACAAAAATATAAGACAGATAGTTCCTATCAACATGGGTCCATTGCTGTTTCGTACTTGAAATGCAGAATTTTGAAGTTTTATTATTATTTCGGTTAATGTTCTAAAGAAAATATAATATACACCACTGACTTCTTTAGTTTTAGATGGCAAATTTCAATATCTCAGAAATGAAGCAAAAATGGACCTATGTTGATAGGAATTTGGTATATTTGTCTTATTTTTGAGTGTAGAATCTCCTTTTTAAGAGATGGCACATGTTTTTCGAAACACTCTGTATCTCTTTAATTTGAAAACAATGGATGCTCTATCTGTACCTAATATTTTGTATTATTTATGGAAGTAAAATAGTATTTAAAACTTCATATAAACCTCATTCGAAAAGAAATATATAAAGTAGAGAAGTTTTTAAATAATTTGCACGTTTAATGCATTATCAAATTTTAAAACTAATTTCCTATGAATTTACGATTGAGTTGATTTTTTTTCACAAATGTAGTTTTTTAGCTCGTCTTTTTATCTTATTAAAGTATTTAACCTAATTTTTGTTACATAACTATGTAAATTAACGCAGGAATCTGAAATATTAAAGAAAGTTTTATTATTTTTTTATTTTAAAAATAAAATATATCAAAAACTTTTAGATCTCTAAATCAATTGCAAATGAGATCTACCAACCCACCCTCAAAGGAATAAGCCGACTTATCAGTAACCCTGTATAAGTATTGTATAATAAAACGCCACTACAATAAAAATACAGTTCTTGACTATAGATTGTATATAATACACAAACAAAAATTATCAAAAAGGAAAATAACTTGGGAAATCTATACACAACCATTAAACTTCAGATGAATACCTTTTCACCTACAATATAGTGGACTTGTTTATTCATTTCTTGTAAAGTATAACGTAATTAAAATAGCTTACATGCAGTAAAACCAGAATTATTAAACTTATCTCCTAATATTGAAATTAAGGACTCCAATTTCCAACTTGTTAATAGTTCCCCCATCGTAGACTCATTAACTTCTATTTCACAGTTCGTAATGTTAATATACTTCTTTTTCAAGTGTAACTTTACAAATATAAATTATTTCATAATAATCAACATCTATGAACAAAGTACAGCACACACAATTCGGCGCGTAATATATAAGGTATTTCGTCTTTGTTTGGCAAAGGCATAGCTTTCTACCTCCCACCACTGTGCGATTTACTTGTTCCATCATTATTTTAGAACACTTCTCATTGAGATTAATAAGTATTCAATCAAGGATAACAGTTATTGGATTAATAGTATGTATAATTCATCCAGCAAAGTTGTTTGTAGTTTTATTCCAAGAGTAGCATTCTGTCAAGAAAAACATTTAAATAATAATTTACTTCAAGATGTCCTTATACTTACTCTCACGGTCAACAGTACTCGAAGGAAGTGTACTATTAAGGGTATATTTAATACATACTAATACTTCGAAGGAATCAAACTTATATTGACTTAAAGACTTGCGCTAATGAAACTCAAAAATATAATAATAAAATAATAATTTTTCAAATGCATTTCTTCTCTGCATACAATCTTCAATAGTTGTTAATGGGCTCTCATAAACTTCATTTTTAATAATTCTCCAAATAAAATAATCTAAAATTGATAAAATAGGCGAGCGAGGCCATAAGAAAAGTCCATTATTGGCGATCCATTGATTGTAAAAAAGTTTCTTGTAAAAAATTATTTATTAAATACGCGTTATGTGGGGGAGCACCGTCGTGCTGATAAAAAATGTTTCTATATTCAGCGAGAGGTAAATTTTCTAAATAGTTATTATTCAAATTTTGTAAAATATTTAAAAATTTAAAAAATTAACTATGCATATTAGCAGAAGAAGAAATCTTTATAACTTATTGTTTAAATTTTCCTGATAAAATTCCAATGCCACCACTCTATCGTTTCTTATGGCACAGAAAACATTAGACTGCCAACTTACTTGAAAATTTCGCTCTCTGAACACATGAGGATTCGAGTCTCCATTTTTGGTAAATTTAGCTTCATCTGATCGTATGAAATTTTCCAAATAAGAATCGTCGCCTACAGACCTAATTAGAATAAATTCACAAAAATTTTCTCTTTGGAACGAAAACGGGTGAAATTTATGTTTAATTAAGATTCTGTGAACTGAATTCTTGCATAGTCCCGATTCCAGAGCAGTTTGTCTTAATGACATCATTGGAAATGCATGAAAATATCCCAGAATTGCTATTTCTACGTTTTCGTCATCAACAATAGGCTTCCGCTTTTGAATTCTTGTCTTGACAGAGCCACAGTTTTTAAAATTATCCAGTATGCGTTTTACAGTGTTTGGTGGCGGTTTCCATTTTTGTGGATATCGAGTAGCAAATGTACTACAAGTTTTTGATATTACTTTATCACATTCTCCATAAATAATAAATAAATTCAAAAAGTCTACGTGGGTGTAATTTCAACGTGGTGGCATTTTTTAACATAAGAGAGTGACTTACATTACTGATTGTTTCTAATCATGGTAATTTGATAAAAATTTTTACTAAAAATTCTTGAATTTCTAAGAAAATCGCAAATATTTTAAAAAGTTATAACTTAAACCCTCACAACGCTAATATCAGAAAAAAAAGGAATTTAATTATATATAACTTGATGTAAAAAAATGCAGGGTGTTCCATTTGACTTAAGCAAGTTTACGCGGTTTGAAGTTTACAAAATGTAATGCAAAAAATGTAACACTTGTTATACTATTATGAAATTTCTTTAAACTGAAGAGCAGAAAGACCATAAGAAACATCTTATGGTCTTTCTGCTTGCCAAAAAGTAAATGAGTATCTTTTACACGAACAGAGTTATAAAGGTTATTGTAAACAACACCTGTAAAATTTTTTTTAAAATATCAAATATCTCTGAAACGGCTGGGTTTAAGCATAGGGTATTCTACATGTTTCTGACTCAGAATTTTATGCTCTTTTTTGAAAACCCTAAAAAATATAGGGTTATTCTATTTTAAATAAGCAAGTTGGTATCGACCTCCGATATAACCGGAAATGCCAGATTCTTGTAATTATTTTACTTGGATTGACCACAATGCTATTAGTAATTCCCTAAATTTTTAAAATTTTCTGGTTCGTGCTTTTCCTTATATCGATCGATACATTTTCTGGTGAGACACCTTGTGTATATGGGGCGTGCTATTTAAAAAATATATGATTTTTTGTTATAACTCAAAAACCGAAGGCTTTAGAAAAAAATATCAACTCTTTTGCATTCTACGCAAAATACTGTATATCGTTTTTGCAGAAATAGAAAAAATTATTCACAAACAAAAAAGATTATGGGACATCATAGAAAATGGTTAAAAATGAGAAACGAAAGAAGATATCGGAATGCGGTTTGCGTCATTTAATTTCGTTCAGAAATTGAGCCCTCGACACCTTAGTTACTTCGTAGTTACCTCTTCGTGAAATAGGAGAAGCACCCAAAAGCATCGAATTTGGCCCACACTGTACAGATGTTTCTCGACAGGTTTACCCCTCAGTTAATATACTAATATCAAATCAGAAGATTAATCGTATTAAAATAAAATGAAACAGGGTATGCATTTTCTATTGTCTGATAAGCACACGCCTATGACTATTGTTTATTTAAGAGGCTTTTTGTCGCATTGTCTATATCTCGGTTTATACAACATTGATATTTTGTCCGCGATTTAGTCTCAAACTTTAGCCATGTAAACAATTTTTCTTTAGGAAATGGAACAGGTGATATCATCCTGTGTATTTTGCTTAAGTCACACTGTACTTATGTAAATTTAAGTTTTCGAGATGAAAAACATTATTTTAAAAGTTTGTATTCGTGAAATAAATTTATATGTCACAATATATCGAATGCATATTGTGTGCTAGACAATAAAACAGATTCTCCTAGATTACTCCTCAATGAATGCATAAAGTATACAGACAAGAGTATTACGTGTTAAAATTTTAATTTTTCAACTCGCTGTAGATAAATTTAAGAAGGCACTCGACGACGTCAGGCACTCTATCAAGGTAAGTAAATAAAATATGTGCTCAAAGCGGATATAGTCCACCGTTTTAAGGCAAAAGTTGCCTCAGGAAAAGTTTTAATCTTCTTTACACGAGTTTGTAATAGTTAAAAAATAATAAAAACGCCATCTCATGATATTGTCAAGTTGACCCAAAGAAAAATAAATTCATGGAGAAAGTGAAGCTCAAGGGGATCTCTTTTTAAAATGGTTTAGTTCCCTATATAAAATATGTTGTCAGGCAAAAAATAGGCTACATGAAATGTATTGGAGGTTTATAACAAAATTGTATAATAATATAACAATATTAGTGAAAATAACTTATAATTCGTGCATTTTAGTGGGTATTGTGTATACAGGGATCAAGCAGTTGGCAAAATAATAAAGCAAGATTTCATTTTGCAATACTAACCATACAATATTTCAGTACAGAAGCCAACTGTTCATCTGTGGAGTATAATACACTAAAAAATATTACAATTATATGCTATTTAACATTTGTATTAAAATAATTTACTTTCATTTTCAATTTGAGATCCTTAAGAAATTGCGTGTTTCAGAAACCTCTTTCCAAGGAAGTGGCTTTCATGGTGTCTCTTTGTCTCTCTAGGCTTTACCATAGAGTAATTTTAATTTATTCTTATTCTTCCACATAAAATGTTCAAATATGATATCGCTGCGCTGTTGCTCTGAAGTTTATAAATGAAATTTATTTTCTTTTTTGTATATCAATTGCAATCAGTGTCGGTATCAATTTTGAGCAGATGGTGTTATCAAAGAAGAAAACCATTTTAATAAAAAACACAATTAAGTACTTGTTAATTATCGTCCTAATTTAAAAAACTTACGCTTCTATAGGGCAAAGTCCTACGTCCATACACATATTTTATTTTGTAGAAACAATCCAGCACTTAGCTGACAAAATACTAAGTAGTACCCTAAATAACCGAGCATTTAGCTGATAAGATACTAAGTAGCATTATTTAAATTGGTGAAAGAAATAATCCCAAAACAACATCCACTAAAATAATTTTGGATCAAAATTTCAATCTCTCACCACTACAAGACACAAAATGTACGTCTGCCACTAAGACGACTGAGTAAGAAAAGGGAGGAAATTAATCGATGGAGTTATCACGTGTTAGAAAACACAGGATCGCAGAAAGTCTAGCCAGAAAATATCAAGGTCGATCATCTGTCGAATGAACGTGAAATTATGTAAACACGTATCAATACTTATCACGACAAAAATATAAAATGTAAAACGATAATTAGAAAAGTTAGAAAGATAAGAAAATTATATGAAGTAATATTGATGCAAGGTGAATCACAAAATATCACGGTCTGATATTCGATTATTTGCAGAATCCATAAGATTTGTCGACCCTAGTGTTAACAGCTGAAGTGCTTTCCATTAATGTAATTAATATACTAACATACTTAGCTTAAACGGTCTAAGTAGTATCAGTCTAGAATTACTTCGAAACAACCCAACTATGGTCCAAATTATTCCACATTTACTCGTTTCACACACAAGGTAATGATCGTTATGATGGATCAAGTCTATAAGAACAGATGAGCTCACATGACCATAGATCAACTCGGTGTGCAACCTCGACAACAATTGAACACTGCCAATAACATTTGAATAAATGACATTTAGAACTGATGGCACAATTTAAATAAATTTACCCCCAACTAGAAATTAAAATTCCTCGAAAGAACACATAACGAGCAAAAGATAATCCACATAACCTATGGTAAATAATACAATTTCAACTAGACAGTACAAGATTACATTGTTTAAGTTTTTTTCAGGCAGTCTGTTATCTCACCAGACAACCAGTTCAATATAACAGGTAAACAACGATGACCGTGCAACATTAGGAAAGTCATAGGTAGGATATAACTTATTAATTTGTTAATAAAAAACTAATGCTCGCTTATCCTCTAACTTAAATAGCATGCCATACCTCTATCAGAGATCAGAGATATAATGAGATGAGAAATCAGGACGTCTATGGTATAACCTTGAGACGTGACCTTTTCCGTGAAGTAAAGTTTGATAATGTGATGTTTAGAAAGGTAATTTATAAATATAGTTAATGAATTAGTTGATTTTTATACTTAATATACGTTAATATTTCTCACAATGATGAATTCAACCGTAACAGATGTTAGAAACAATTGAGAAAGAAAACATTTCAGATACAATTCATATACTAAAAACATTACAAATAAGTATAACTTATTCCATCACCATTTAAGGCTGGATAAACTTGGGATTATTTCTACTTATACTATTGTAATTCTCAGTTTAAATTCGTAGTAAAATTAAAGCAACGCTTAGTCTTAATTATTTGTCACAATAAAATAGATGTGCGTTAAACAGTATAATGCTTGGAGATAACATCAGCGTTTTCAAGACAAATAAATTATGTGTGTTGTGTGCGAGGAAAGTAAATTTGAATGTCACCAAAATGTTCAGGGACAAAGTTCTATGCTTTCGTAATAGAATACAAGAGAAGATTTTAATGTGTTATCTAGTGTCGTTACAGGCAAACTTGGTAAATTTGTTGATATATTTTGCCATTTCGTTTGATGATATGAGAAGATTAATATTACTAGCAGATGGATATCTAGAAGATAAGTGAGACTTGTTTCCATAAACACCAGTCTGCTGTGTACTGCACTGATGCAAGTTTCGTTAATAAAATTAGTTAAAACTAAACTCAAATAAGGTAAGTTGTCTATTTTTACTTCAAGTGTAATTATGGTTCAATTAATTACCGTAGCCAGAAATGATTCATATACTGTGTTATGAGGATTATTAGCACTCTAGTAATTTTCTAAACACAGGTGATTGTAAAAAACGTAGACATATAACACATGCACAGATTCACACTCAGTGGCAAACTTTTTCCTAAGTTCAAGATGTTCCTAAATGAATTTCAGCGTAAAAAAATCTCAGAAATATGAAGTTATCTTTTATAATTTTTACATACTTATTTCATTTCATCAAATAAGCGTAATAAAGACCAGTAACATAACACACAGGAAAATGATACGAAACGAGGAACTTTCATTTATATTTTACTCATCTAATATTTCAAGAAGGAATTAAATAGAGAGAATAGAATTTAGATATGAGGAAATGAGTTTCCAGATCTAGAACAAAAACAAGTGCTCCAGAGAACCATTCCGACTGTAGTGTGCTGTGAATATTGTAAACTTTATTTTCTCGGTAGGCACTAGAAGCAAAGCAGTTTAATTGTTAAAGTTTTATCGACAATTGTTGTATTGTTTTAATAGTAGTAGATAATTGGATCCAGTCTGCTTATTTTGTATTAAGTGTTTATTAACGCAACTTTATCCATCTTTATTTCCGCATTGATTGATTAAAATAATTTAGCAACAAGAATGTTAGGGGATTTGGCTTTGGGTTCATAAAGCCTTTTATTTTATTATATTCGTGTGTATAACGGTTTTTTACAAGATTTCCGTTTGATGTAAATAAAAAAGTTTAAAATTGCATAATGACTAAAGGACCGTTTTAAAACATAATTACACATTTAGAAATTGTTGAGATAATTTTAAGGTTTAGTTGACAACGTAAATTTTGAATACCTTAAGTCATCAACAAAGATTTTATGAAAACCGTTTTCTGTATTAAAGTCAAATAAGGTAAAATATGAATATTTGAAGTACAAGTACATATGCGGATTTCTGTGGGAACTACTGTTTTAAAATATATATTGGACGCGTATAATTGTATAAATAATATTAATAATGTATGTATCTCTTGGTATAGACAGAGTGAGTATCTAATTGCGTTGCATAAAGAGTGACAGCCCATTAAAATGGAGGGAGGGGGGGGAATAAAATATAGTTTTTCCTGTATAACTCTGGAACTTTGTTAGGTAGAATAATTAAAATGTTCATGGAATGTACAAATAATAGAAGTACATTGTTTGACCCAAGCATCATTTTACCAACTACCGACTACTTTTCACTAATTCCGACGTCAGAATTATTACAAATAGTGGTCGAGTAATAACTTAAGAGTCTTATATACCCTATTAAATCATAATTCTCGAATATCTCGTTTAAAACTTATCCGATTTGAGTGCGATTTTTACAAGATTTTTCAAAAATATGTATAAAATGTCGGAATGTAATTTTTTTTTTTTTAGAGTCGTCAAAAAATTTTCGCATGCATTTTAAATATTTTGTATCCAAATTTTTTAACATTCCGACATTAGTCACTGTTTGTAACGTTTATATTCATGTGACCCAACTCTTGGATTAGTTGAAAATAAATTTATTAGAAAACTAAAAACTGTATATCTATATTCCGATAATAGCTGCCATCTCGCATGATATTTCGGAAACACGGATGCACTTGCATACACTGGACTCGTTTGCGGGAGGGGGAATCGGGCACTTAGGAACCACGTTGCGGTTTGCGTAAACAACAGTGGCGTGTGTATTCTAGGGATATCTCAAATTTACTTATTTGTTGTAAAGTGGGTACACTTGATTTCAATAAAAACTAGTACACTTTCTTTTAGCTATGTAAATCACTCGTTCTTTGATTGATATTAATAATCTTACAAATGTCACTTTGACGTTAATCAGTGGCGTCATTATTAAAAATGGTTCGACATCTAACAGATATTCAAAAATTTCGAATTGTTTCTAAAATTGAAGATGGTTGGTCCATAAGAAGACTTGCTGCTGAATACAATGTGAGTAAAACCACGATAATGAGTGTTAAAAAACAATGGGAAACCAACCAAACGGTATCCCGTAAAGTTGGTTCCGGTAGGCCCAGAAAGAGCAATAATCAAGAAGATGAAAATCTTATAAATTACCTAATAGAAAACCCTGTTCAGACTGCAGTAAATACAATTTCAGAGACAAATTTTCCTGCTTCGGTATCTACTGCTTGCAGAAGAATAAAACTACAAAGCGACTTGAAGAGTTGTTCAGCGGCTAAAAAATACGAACTTTCAGAAGAAAAGAAGCAGGGTAGGATTATTTTTGCACTCAACTATATAATCAATGATGAAAACTTCTGGGGACAAGTGGTTTTTTCTGATGAAAAGGTTTTTAAATCCTGTAACGATGGACATGTTCGCGTATATAGGCCTCCTTCTACTAGATACGACGAAAAATATACTTTCGATCCACAAATATTAGGAAGGTTTTCAGTCAATGTCTGGGCTTGGATGAGCCTAAATGGGTTAGGTGTGTGTTGGAGCAGTGGTGGTCATCTCAATTCCATTAAATATATTGAAATATTAGACAATATTATGTTGCCGTCAGTAATAGAGGTGTTTCCGGAAAATAATTTTATTTTCCAACAGACAACTGCTTCATACATACGGCCCATCGTGTCAGGCAATGGTTTCTTAATAAAAACATAGAGTTGTTACCGTGGCCATCTAAAAGTCCGGATTTAAATGCAATTGAAAATGTATGGGGACTAATGGTGAAACATATAAGAAAATTAAATAACCATCCAAATAATGCCCAAGAATTGGAAGGGATAATTGAAGACGCTTGGGAGAACTTGTCGCAAGAAGTTGACCTTGCAAGAAATCTGATTTGGTCCATGCCTGCAAGACTTCAGGCAGTTTTAGACGCTAATGGAGCAATGACAAAATATTAGTTAATTCTGTATTACGTAATTGAAGTTCATTTATTTTATTTTTTTATTGTATTTTTATGTTCAGTTTGCATTGTTTACATTTTTTTAATCTCAAGTGGTATTTTTGTGTTCTTATTTTAAAAATAGAATTATCATTATTCAGTTAGTATTTTAATTACAACCATTAGTAGAATTATCCGTAACAAATATTATTTTTTTAAACAATAATATGGCAGGCTTGAAAATGTTTTGAAAAAGTTATTTTCTAATTATTTTTTAAAATTCCATTTGAATAAAATAAAAGAGAAAGGTTTAATAAGTTTAAAAACACAAAGAAAACCGATCTCCTCCAAAAAACCCAGGTCCGGGGTAAATCACTTCTTCTCCACCCCCCTCTCGACATGCCTGGCCAGCCCTATTTACAGACATATGCACACAACTAACCTATTAAGATTTTCGATTACAAGAATTGTACCAGTTTTTTTTGAAATCAAGTGTACACCTAAGTAGACTTGTTATTGAAAGTGATTATTAGTGCATTGTAAGAACAATGGGAAAAATAAAAACGTATCATAAGCGTAAATATAAAAAGTAAGTACTAGTGAAAATTGAATTTTTTCGTAAATTAATAAAAGTAATAATTTTCTTTTTATTTCCGGTAATTTCTGTAGAGACTAATATAAATGAAAGTTTTCCCATTTTGCCGTCTCTAAATATTGATATGGAGAATGAAAGGTGAATATGATAATTTTTATTTTTGATTTATTTTAAGCGCAGTAACCTCATGTACAGGGTGATCATTTTAAGTGCACCTTACTCGATTTTTCAGCTGTATTTTTAACTTAGGAAAAAACTTCAAAAATTATACTTATGTGCTTTTTTCTAAGGAATCCGAAAATTAAAAACAATTGTATGTCAAATAAAAAAGAAAACGCCGAAAAATTGAAAAATGAAAAAATTACACCCCCGCATTAGTATGCGGAAATGGACATATGACATTCCGAATACTGATTAAATATGCGCGTCACATACATATCTTTTACTTCCGGTTTGACCGGAAATTGCCTTAATTTTTTTTTATTCTAAATGATATATCCTGTATATTCGGCTCAATTTAAAAAATTTCTTTCTGAATTCAGCAATATATGTAACATCATCATAATCTTTCATATTTGATAAAAATATTGGAGTTTAAATTTAAAATAACACACATATATTTTTCATATTATTTCATCGCCTTTTCCATTCTGAGTTGAATGATATGACACACATTGATACTTCCATTTTATAGGAAAAATTTTTAAAATAATACTATGCATTAATAAGAAACGGTAAAATGGAAATTTTTTTTGTAGATTAACGATTTAATTGTTTTGTTGTTTAGATCTTTAGCTATTTTTAAACAAAGTAAATAAAATAATTTCGGGTTTTTTTTATTGTTTTTACATATTAATTGCAGGACAAGGACGCATGAAGGGTAAGGTTAGCTACTGCTTAGCTTATAAGCTTGACGTAATACAACTTTTTCGTCGGTTTGTGTCGTATGAAACCTCTAGTACTCCGCCTCTGACAATTCAACATCTCCCGATCTGAAATGTTCCACTATGCCGTTCTGTAACTAGAACATCGGCCACCTTCGACATTCGCCGCGATAATTTCGGTTTGGCTGTATATATGCACCGGGGCCTGCGCGGGGTGTGGTAAAATCGAGACTATATTTCACTTACATCTGATATAGACTCTTAAATTTTGTAGTTGTAATACGACGTCGAACCAAATATTGCGTCGACCTCGCAAACCTACTGCTTAAGTCTGGACGATTTACCAACGTTGATTTGCCGTTAGAAAACGACTTAATAAAGTTTATGTTTTCAAGTCATTATCCAACGTTGATGAGACGTTGACAACTGACTAAAATAGGTATGGTTATATTTTGAATTACTTACCAACGTTGGTTAGACGTTGACACCTGACTAAAATAGGTATGGTTAAATTTTCAGTAACCAACCAACGTTGGGTAGACGTTGGTGACTAACTGAATAGGTCAAGTTTGTTATGGAACACGTTCCAACGTTGGGTAGACGTTGGTTAGTGGCTTAATAGGTTTGGTCCTTTTTAGTTATTAACCAACGTTGGTTAGACGTTAATAACTAACTTAAGTAGCTCCGATTAATTTTTCGGTAATACACCTCGCAAACCTACTATTTACATCTAGCACATTTACCAACGTTGGTTTTATGTCAGAAATCTACTTAATATGTTGAGTGTGTTTTTAGATTATTACCCAGCGTTGATTAGACGTTGGTAGCTGATTAAGTAGATATAGGTAATTTTTGGGTAATATTCCAAAGTTCGTTAGACGTTGCTGACTGACGTAGTCGTCTAGCAACGTCGGTTGGACGTTGGTGCTAGGCTTTTGGGCCTTGGTCTAACATAACCTCAAAATTAATGTCGATAATTCAGGTATTGGTAGATATTTAGTAAAGATTTATACACCAACTGCAACAGACGGTCGATATTATCGCGATTATTTGGAATGAACGTTAGTGTTAGTGCAGATTTCTGCACCAAAGCCTACTAAAAGTGCAGGTAAAATTATTTAACCGTGACGTCGCTGTTAGTAAAAATAGTTGCACTTATTCCGGCCTTCGCCATATTTTCTGGGTCCACAGAAGGAAATAATAGGCGGCCATGTTGATTATGTGTACAATTATTTTAAATACACAAAATTTGCCTCTTTTTTCAAATAAAGTAAGCAAAAAAGTTTTTATTTACTTGTAAAATTAATTAAACAATATTTCAATTGCGCTTTCTTTGGAAAGGGAAAATATTTTTTGCAAGTAAAAAAAATAAAAATAGTAATTTCGTTCTTAAAATAAACATTATTCTTATGGGTTTACTATATTTTTCGACCTACTTTATATATATGTATCAATAAAATTTCTTTCGTTTCAGTTTTTACCCCACCAAATTTATTAAAATTTTATTCGAAGTATTTTGTATATAATACGTACTCAATGATAAACACGCCTTATCCATTTTATATAAATAGATAGGTACGACAAATAGAATAATATACAAAATTGCTTAGTTTCACTACCTACACCCGACTTTTGTAGGTCAGACTAAGGGCAAATTTTAAATAAGGTTGGTAATAGCCTGACAACCAACTTAAGCCGACGTAAAATTTGGTGAACATTTGGTCGGTAATCACAAAGACTAAAGTCGGTCCTCTACGTCGAATCGACCCATATTTTATTGACCAGATTAGTACAAATATGGGTCAGCCCGACGTTTTCTGTACGTCGCACACCGACTTTTAGTTGCGAACTGCAACGTCGGTTCGTCGTCAAAATGTTGCTTGGGGACTAAGTAGCTATTTCCTCCATCATTTACAAACGGGTTGTGACAGGGCGTACGTTGTGGTTTTTCTTTCAACAGATCTATTTACATTCCCTCAGAATATATAATCTAATCTCAGAACAACATTTTCTACATTATCAAATACATAAAAACTGCATTTGTATATATCTCCGCAATATACTTAATTGTTTCAACCTACAACAGTATCTGGATAAGCCAAACTGAATCAGTATAACCATTTTCACCATGATTAATATAATTTGCACAAACATCACGAAAAACTTCTTGAATGTAAAACACTAACTCTACCAAACTCTACGAAACATTTGGAGAGGAGTTGTGTGTAGAAGGCCTTGTTCCTGCCATGCCAAAAGACGAGATTAAGAGGTCAACACCATACTCTAAATCTGACGTTGAAAAGACGGGTAAGGATTATGGAGCAAAACAATTTGTTCCGTACGAATCCTTCCCCCCTTTCAAGAGCCACAGCGTGTTGTAGATGCCGTCTAGAAGATGTCGAAACCTTCTGGAAGGGAATATACTAAACGACGCGTCCATTCAATAGCGACACTCCAGCAATTGCACACTTCGAAGCTCTGTGCCACAAACATCTTGAAGAGCCAGAAGAAATGTGCCCGGTAATCAGTACGGAAGAAGTCCAACAAGCAATTGTTGGTACCAAGAACTTTGCTGCCCCGGGCTCAGACGGCATTAACAATAATAATATTGTACAATTATGTCCAGCATTAGAAATTTAGTTAGAAAAATGTTTTTTTTATTAATATTAGTTGCTGATTTTTCCTATTAATTTGATTCGATTATATCGATAATTGTTTCTATACAATTTATCTACTAAATAAATTTAATGCATCGCAAAACCGTCATTAACAAAATTAATCCAATAATTTTATGATATACGGCATGCATTTAAAATGAGATCAGGATATTTAGTTAAATATCTTGTTGAACTATATTTGTACACTTCAACCACTTTAGATTTATTAAAATCGGTATTACACATTCATTTTTGCAAAATATATCCACCATCTCTCCTACCCTGTCTCTCATGCTAGGTCTCAGTCGATAGTGTCTTTTACCGGCTCCTTCGCCATGAAATTAAATTTTAGTACCAAATGCCGACAAATCTAGGATACGGCATGCGACATTATTGAATAGTTTATTTACACAGAAACTTGTCATAATGTATACGTAATGAGTACAGTGTGTTCCATTCATCGTTTTTACCTCATTTTCAATACTATTTTAGAACAAAATAAGAAGAAATGGATTTGGATCGGATTTTCGTGCCAAATTAAATTTACATATTTTTACATTTTGGAAGGTGGACAGAAATCAATAAACTACTGTTCAAATTTCAGAAAATATTGTTTTGTCAGCTTCTCGATCTATTAATTCTGGCGTACCTCAGGGCTCTATTTTTGGAACCTTTACTCTTTTCCATCTCAACTTCTGATATACAACAATCTGTTGAATATTGTATTTATTATTTTATTTCACTCAGTAGTTGCTCTTAACCTGACAATGAACTAAATTCAGCTTATGAAATTAACTCTGAGTTAGATAAAATAAAGCAGTGGTCAGTGGACTTATTGTAATACTGCCCAACTTAATGTTAGCAAAAGTCAACATATATTTTTTTTCAAACCATAACATAAATAAACTCAGAAAATTTTCAATTAAAATTAATAAAAAACACAATTGCCAAATAGGTTAAAAACTTAGGAGTTGTTTTGACAGTCAGCTTAAATTTACAAAGCATGTTGATTTTATATGTCGTAAGACATACTTAAACTTTTTCATTTCAAATACCGTTTAGATGTAGGAACAAAAAATTCACAGACCTTGCATCTTTTTAAAGTCACCAACAAAGCACAATTTAAAAATTTATAATTTTTACAAAAAATCCGTTGAGAATATTTTGCAATCTTCTATGTAATTGTAATGCCAGAAAACTACTGTATCAAACTGTGTAAGGCCTCTTACAAAAAAGAAAATGACATCATATTCCGACGTACCTATACGTAATTTTAATTATCTCCCGATAATACCGAATTGGCTTATGAAAACAGCACTAGGATAGCTTTGTATGGAATTCCATATTTATGGACAGTGAATATTTTACTGAATGATTATATTTTAAGTTATAAATAGAACACATTTTTAATTATCTTCATGTCCTAGTGATGTCGACTGTGTTGGAGAATCGCGTGTCACTGTATTTTGATGTGTGTAGAAACTACTTCAGTCTTAGTATCATATTAAAGTTTGTAATCGAGAATATGGCAGCATAGCCAATCTGAGTAAAGTTGTTGATAGATTTGCAACAAGAAAAGCACGTAAGAGATTGTTATTGCAATACCATTGGTAATAACAGTTATTGAAAAACTACTTTTAAGTTTTAATTATCTCATTACTCCTGTTATTGTTTGTTATGGGGTTACATAACATTCACAAGTTTGCACTTTGGATAAAAAAAACGTCGTGCTCATAATTATTAAACAATTTAAAATTTGATTTTTTTTATTTTAATTTTACACAAAAATATTTTGCAACGGGGCCCTTGGCCACCTAGTTATGTAACTGTAAAATAAGGAAGAACTATAGAAATAGTACAAAATATATGATTTCCATAATTCAACTTACTTTTTATGTATTTCATACAGAAATTTATTAAACACATTAGGCGGTCATAATAATTTTAAAACCTAAGATCATCTTTTAAAAAATGAAAATGTCCGTCTGCAAAATTTTACAATCGTAGCTAGAAGTTTACAATATTTATAATGGTGTCACATGTATAACGTGACGCCTTATACCATCTATGTGTTACCTACATGTATATTGTTAAGGCATCTCATATTTGAACCAAGAGAAATACAATAATTATACCGAGTCTCTTGAACTCTGTATAATTATTGTTTTATAAATAAATATCGAACTAATTAAAATATAGATGATATAACTGATATAACCGTAAATAATGTACTATCGTTAAAGTATATTATAATCATACGTATACGAAAAAACCTATTTATAGTAATTTACATTATACAGCGAGGTCCATAAGTAATGGATAAATTCATTATCTATGTAATTTACATTTTATGAGTAAAATCCTGAAACACGTCAATTTTTAATTCTAAAATTACATTTTTTGAACATAATTTTATACCTCCCCCTTCAACCCCCTTGGAGTGACAGCTACCCCTTTAAAGTTTTTAAATAGAACGAGGGTGCGAGTCATAGCTCATTTGAAAGAATTTTTTAATTCTCTGTTCAACAATATAAGACTTTTTGATTTTCTCTAATTTTTTTATTGACAAATGTTACATTTTTAATGTTACTAAGTAAACAAAAGAACATGAAACAGTTTAAATCAAATGTTCAAACTGGGCGTCCGTTGCTTCTTGACAATAATGGAGGTGTTGCTGATTTTCTTCTAAAACATTTTGTATCGTTTCCGGGGTGATTTGATTAATTACTTACCTTATTCTGTCTTTTAAATCATTGACGTTATTTGGTCTGTTGAAGTAGACTTTCGATTTTAAGTAACCCCATAAAAAATAGTCAAACGAGGTCAAATCGGGAGAACGGGCAGGCCACTCAATTTCTCCACGTCTACCGATTCACCTATTGGGAAAAACTTGATTCAGATTGGCTTTTACTTCTAATGCAAAATGTGGTGTAGCTCCGTCCTGCTGATACCAAATATTTCTATCAATTTCATTAGGGTTGTCATCATCTGAGAAAAGTATTCTTAACTGTGGAATTAAGAAATTTTGTAAGAAATTCAAGTAATGCGCTCCAGTTAATGTGCTGACGAAATATGGTCCGATAATTTGAGAATTTATAATTCCAGCCCAAACGTTCACCTTCTCAGGATATTGAGTATTGGCCTCCATCATCTAATGTGGATTTTCCTTACTCCAGTATCTACAGTTCTGTTTTTTGACTGTTCCATTTAAGAGGAATGTTGCTTCATCAGAAAAATTAATGTTTATTATAAATAACGGATCATCTTGGCATCTATTTGCCATGATTTCTCAAAATTCCAATCGGCGATCAGGGTTATCGTCGTTAAGTTCTTGAACCAAATGAATTTTATATGGGCAGAATTTTTCATTTTTTTAAAGGGCGCAATATGGACATTTTACTAGCATCATTATTGGCGGCAACTTGTCTCGTAGGTTTATGTGGATAATGTTGAATATCTAACAATATATCCAATTTCTTTTCATGGTCTAAAATGCGTTTTCTACCAGATTTAGGAATATCTGTTGCATTTTCAAATTCACGAAATTTGTTTTCTATTCTAATTACCGTAGACTGAGAAATGTGACGGTCAGGATACTTAGTATTGAGGATTTCGTATACCTGCTTCTACGTTCTTGTTTTATCACCTATGCATATGTACCTGTATATCGGTTAGATTGCCCAGAATGTAGCATCTCATATGTAGGTCAAACAGGTAGATCGTTCGGGGTAACATATAGAGAACATATTCACACATAAAAACAACATTTCTACTTTTATAAACAGCTAACAGATTCTGATCATACAATAACTGATGACCATCAACCTAAAATATTACATATTTGTGGGAAAAGTAAAAAACTTAATTTATTAGAAACTCTAGAAGAATAAATTAAATAGGAATAAAAATTATAACATATTAAACGTCCAAATAGATTTAAATAATACTTACTCCGTTATTAAACTTGTTCAAATAACCCTAATTCTGTTAATAAAAATCACACCATAAAATAATTTACTTCTTCTATCTTAAGAAATCCCTACATTTAAAGACACAATATCTGTACAAATTTGAATTATATGATCAACCAAAAGTTGACCCTTCCTTCTATTCAGTTCAGTTTATATTTAACTAAATGTGAAATCTGTGTATAATTTATTTTACTTGAAAATATCTGAATAGGATGAAGGTAGCTGTAAAAATAACAAATAAAGTGAAAATTAGAAAAGTAATAAAAAGTGTTTATAATTTTTTTTAAATCAAAATGGATTTTCACAAAGTAACTTCATTTCAATCAACTATTTTTGAGAATTGCCTTGAAATATCAAATTTCAGTTTCTCTACTATTGTTGGATACTTAAATTAAATGTTTTTTTACTGTGAACTGTTAAAAATTTACATTTTTATTAATTTGATAGGTTTTTCAACGAATAAAATGTTTTTAAAGGGTTTCGTAATTGGGAAAAAAATAACTTGCAAGTTTTACATTTTGAAATAGTAAACTGTGTTAATTTCATTTTAATCTATCTTCATCTTCATCTTAATCTTCATTCATCTTCATCTTCAATATTTTACCACATAAGGTTAATTGATTTAGAAGAACTCTACGATAGAATTTTATATTCGTACACTTACTAGATTTTATTCTTGTCTTATATTGCACAAAATTTCCATGTTTACAAAAAACGGTCAACTGAATATTGCTACCCTATACACGTTGGGCGTCAAACAATGCTACGCTAGGCGTCAAAATGACACGTTAATTCCAAATTAAATTGAACACCTTACCAATTCTCGGCTAGCTCGTTATATCTCAGGTTGGGTTACCAGTGTCATACAGACGAAACTGGTGCCTTCAGCTCCTCAGTACTCTAAATTCATGAAATAAACAATTAATAGTAAATCAGAGAATTTGGTATACCTTACCAGACTTTATATTTTTAATGAAACCTATAATGGAAAATTAAACAACATAAGTTTAATAAAATGTTTAATTATGTCAAGTCAAGTTAATCAGCCAGGTTTAAAGAAGAAAATTATGTACAATTAGGTATGTGAAATTTTTAAATATATAAACTATTCCCAAACAAACGTATATAATACCAGTAGGTAGATTTACACCAAATGCAATTGCATGTAGTTTACATAAAACCACATAAGAAAAATATTTATGTCTAGATAACATTACTATTACATTTATCGTAATCAAAATTCATCAATCTATCACAGATCTAATTTGACTGGACCATATTGACAACATGGGTACCAGTACTAAGTTTAAATTTTTATAAGTAAAATTTAAAAATAATAAAGTGTACAGAAAATTATGATTAATTATTTACATCAAAGTCAAAATTTTTAATAAGTACATAAAATAAAAAAAAAGAATAAGACTTAACTTAACCTCCGAGAGTGGGAAAATGTGTTCAATCCTTTTGGTTTCTTCAATACCAAACTAATATTGTTCCATTAACCAAACTGCAGTATTACAAAAGTCAACGATGAAATTAATTGGTTCTTGACTTCCAACAATTGTCGAAAACACATATTAACTTTCTATTCCAGCTCCACTTTAACAAGACTTGATAAAATTCCATTTTTCATGACCTCAAAAGTACATAAAAACCACATTTACAACATGAACAAATTACCTAGGTGTCATAACCTAGTGGAGCCATATAACGTCCTTATTTTAAACCACAATTCACCAAGTCGAAACCCAGTAAAAGTCCTATGATAACTCCGTGATAGTCTCGTGATAGTTAATAAAAGCTCAGTGATAGCCACTTTTCCTGATAATAATTCACCAAGTTGGAACCCAGTGAAAGTCTCGTGATGTTAGTTTAATAAAAGCCCAGTGAAAACCACTTTTCCTGAGAATAATTCCGCTAAAATTTCACCTAAAATTAAATAACAAACACAAGGAAGTACTTGTTAATTATCGTCCTAATTCAATTACCTTACCCTTTCTATAGGGCAAAGTCCTACGTCCATACATATGCTTATTTGTAGAAACAATCCAGCATTTAGCTGACAAAATACTAAATAGCACCCTAAATAATCCAGCATTTAGTCGATAAGATACTAAGTAGCATCCTTTAAATTGGCGAAAGAAATAATCTCAAAACAACGATGATTAACATCCACTAATAATTTTGGACCAAAATTGCAATCTCTCATCACTACAAGACACAGAATATTCGTCCGGCCACTAAAACGACTGACTATGAAAAGGAAAGGAATCAACAGTGGAGCTATAACGTGATAGTTTGACAGAATATAGAGAAATCACTAGCCCCAGAAAATACCAAGGTCGATCACATGTCAAATGAATGTGAAATTATTTAAACACGTGTCAATACTTATCAAAACGAATATAAAACGTAAAACGTTAATTAGAGAAGTTAGAAAGATAAGAAAATTATAAAAAGTAATATTTACGCAAGGTGAATCATAAACACCGAAGCCTGTAAGATATGCAAGGCGAATCATAAAATACCAAGGCCAGCAAGATTCGGTTATCTGCAGAATCCATAAGGTTTGTTGACCCTAGTGCTAATAGCTGAAGTGCGTTCCATCAATGTAATTAATGTACTAACATACTTAGCTGAAATAAATGGTCTAAGTAGTAATAGTCTGGAATGATTTTAAAAACAACCGAACTATGGTTCAAATTATCCCATAGTTACTCGTTTCACACACAAGGTAACGATCTTATAACGGAACAGTCTATACAGAACATATAAGCTCACGTGACAACAGATCAACTAGGTGTGCAACTCCAACAACAATTGAACAGTGCCAACAATATTCAAATAAATGACATTTAACAGATGCCATTAGAAATTAATTATTTCTATTGCTCACAGAGGTATAATGTTAAACAGAGACTATGACGTCTACGATATAACCTTGAGACGTGACCTATTAATGCAAATGGATAAAATATTACTAATAATAATTTTTGTGAAGTAATCTTTGAAAATATTATGTAAAAAGATGTTATAAATAAAGTTAATGAATTAGTTGATTTTTATACTTAATATACATAAATATTTCTTAATGATAAATTCAATCGTAACAATATACACCGCGTCTCATGAAATTCTGCAGTATGTATTTTGTATATACGAGCACATTTCTACACAGCCCAACCACCAGACATATCAGCGGGTCAGGTGGGCAGGTGAAAGCCTCGCATTGCCACGAGCTTCCCAGTCTGCTGTATTTAGTGTGAAATTACTGTTTGCACAAAGACGCGCTTACTAGTCACTCCCAATTTTCAAAAGAACTTGAGACACGATGTATAGAGAATTACAACTTGAACACACGTATTTAAACACAAGTTGTCATTTAGTAAACTTTTTTATTGGCTAATAAAATAACTACTACAACTTCCATAAGAGACAAATTAATAAAATTGTTTTGTATGGAGCCATAATTTTATAAATTTATATACGTATACAATACGTCTTTCAAACTGAATAAGATTACCTTACCTGCACAAAAGTAGCTGAGAATTCAATTTGCGAATGTAAAGACAAAGTAGCAAGAAATTATTCAACTCGAATAAGATAGTTTCCTATTGCTCATTAGAGCTGAGTATTTCTATTGAAGGTTATAAAACAAAGACCATCAAATTAACATTAAATGCTAAAAGCTGCCTATTTCACGAGCGATTTCCATGAGAAAGTGTGTTCTTTACCTGAACGGTAGCTTGTCACCCTTAGTACGTGCTCTGTTATTATGCAAATCCTGGTAATGTGCTTCCTGTACGCGGTTTCCTGGAGAACTCATCCCATCCTAGTTGCCATTTACTAACAAATTTCCCTTAGGTGTCCCACATAAATCCCTCCTACCAATTTATGGACAAACGTTGCCTATTACTGTCATAATTGGGTTGTAGTTGATCTATTATTTAAGTGTAAATTATGGGATTTTTGGATGAATATTACAAGTACAGATCAATGATTTTTTTTTTCATTTATAGGGTTAGGCTAGCAAAATTAGGTGGATAATACTTGAAAATACATATAGCTAGAAACAGGTACGTGTCTTCTTTAATTCGATAATAACAATGCAGCAAAATATTTTGTGAACCAAGCCGAACTTCTAGGATAATATTAAAAAAATAACGGAAACAATCACACAAATACAAATATACGTATACATACATACATACATATATAAGCAATACATGTATTTATTTATTTTATTACAACATCCAACAGACCGAGATCCATTTACAGGATAAGGATACAACAAAAACTATAGATGCAGTATAAATACTAAGAAAAAAAGAATATATAGACATATACAGACACTATATGTGTATATATATATATATATATATATATATATATATATATATATATATATATATATATATATATATATATATATATATATATATATATATATATATATATATATATATATATATATATATATATATATATATATATATATATATATATATATATATATATATATATATATATATATATATATATGACAAACATTTTTATGATTGAATCGGGTTCACAGTCGTGTGGCACAAAATTAAAGAAAAAAACTCTTTATTTCTGTTCTAACTTTCGAGGCTTTATTGTCTCTTCCTCAGGAACTGAAAAATTGAGGTTATAATAAAGTAGCACATGTTTTGAAACAGGCTGATGCGATTCATTTACACACCTTGATAAATATTCCATTACACACTAATACATGTTAAAAATTGTTAAAAAAGGTTAAAATTGCTGGATGATGTCCATGTATAAAATTATTTAATAAAATAACATTTTGGTTTGTCACCTGATGGGTAACAAATTTACAATACCAAGGTTGGTATTGTAAATTTGTTAGTTCAGTTAGAGTAATTTATTTCACTCATATTAAATTGAATATGATGATGAGAAAGGACTGTCGAGGAGCACCTAGCAGCGACCGATTTTTTTTTCTTTTTAGAATAGATTTATTTAAACAATTTTAATACTGCTAAATCCTAAAATATCGCACAACAGTACTACAGACTAAAGAAAAATGCATTTTAGACGCAATATTTAATAAAATAATTTGTTTTCAATACTACTTTCCCAGGAGATAATGAGGTCGTCTATCTATTCTACGCACATAGATCTTTTATCCACTAAGTAAACTGTACAATTCCCTAGTATAGGAATTCTTTATCATTTGTTAACTTTGTTACTTGACTTAGAACGATTTTAGGATCTATTGAGACAAAAGTATATAGCATTTCGCCTTGACTCGGAGCCAATCCAACATACACGTATTTTACAACATCGCGGCTATTGATGGATCAAGCTGTACGCACCCCTTTCCTTTCACTTGCTCCTTGAATTATCACCACAGAGTTATCTCGCTTATAACTATCAAGATGCTATAATTTTTTATATTCTTATATTTCCGGCTATACTGATATAGCAATTCTGTTCCAATTTAGCATATGAATGAATTTTCATTAAAGGTTAAATCAACTAAAGTCTTCGTAACATTAATGAGAGCCAACGTATGGACGAAAATAATATCCAATTAATATTACTATTGTTTTAGGTATTTGTAACAGTAATTATCCTTTGACATACACCAGTTCCCTAAAAGGTATATTTACGAATTTACAACATAGCAATAATTATCTACATTTAGTAATGAACTAAAATCCAGTTCAACAATTATTGATATTATGAATAAATTGCAATATAGTTGTTTTAAAATATATATAATTATTATAATAATAAAGGCAACACTTATGTAAAAGGCATATTAATGTCCTAGTTTGACTAAAAATTGTATCACAGTAATCCGGTTTGTATAAACTGCTGGCAAAATAAAACTAATAATGTAATTTTCTTGTGTAATGTTAAAGAAGATGAAGAAGAATATCCTCAAAACGATAGGAGGTATTAAGATTCAGTTTTGAAGATTTTCTTGCAAATTTCATCAGAAATAAACTGGTTTATGATGTTAATCTACCATAGAAGATGTTGTATATAGGGTGCATAATGAAACCCTTGCAACTTTACAAAATTTCATTCTTTCCGAAAAAATAAAAAACCATATTAGGTTTTTATCTGTCATATTAGGATGATGTATAAACAAATTGGATGAAATGGCTTGAGGTGTTTTTTGAAATCTCTAATATTTCTAAACATACAATATTTTTCTGAAAATGAGTCACACTTTTACACAGTAAGCAGTTGAAATAAAGGTTTTTACTCGAATTTTGATTCAGCAGACATGCCTTTAACCACTCTACAATACTTGCAGTTAAAATGTAGTATTCAACATTATTCAACATATATAAGTGAAAATTTAATGATCTACTCACGATTTTATGGAGTTACCTGTTCAGTGCTCTACCAAATCAACAATAATAAGAATTTAACAAGTTTCCAAGTACGTTTCACAAATATTGGGAAAGACTGTCGTAACAGTTTTTTAAGTTTGGCTTTAGTCCCATTATTATTGAGGATACAATTTATGTGTAACCGTAAATTCAAGAAAAAACACAGCTTTAAAATTTCAGAATTTTTAAATTCTAATTTGCATTTTTTTGAATTTACTTCACTTTTATGCCATTCAACAGCGCTTTTCAAACGCTTCAAAAAGAGGAAAAATATTATTAACTTGAAACAAAAAGAGAATTTTATGTTATAAGTACTAAACTGCTTTCAAGCTTTTCTATGTTCTATGTAAGTATAGGCCAAGAATAAGTGATTGTGTGAATATTAAAAGATTAATAAATATTATATTAAGGAACACAACGTACAGTCTGACTGACGAAAGAAGACTCATGGAAAGAATGTACTTTCTGCATTCCATTCTCCATAAAGCATAAATGAAATAAATGAATTAGTGCATGACAATATTTTGTGATCATTTGCATTCACACTTACTCATTGGGAGATATACTATACTTCTAGTATATGGTGTCGTAGAAAAGGACGGGTGTGGAATATTAGTAAATTATTTATAAAAGCAACAATAAACCTTTAAAAACAAAATAAAGACAAAAAAATATACTCTCAAAACAGTAACAGAAACAAATATTTTTCTCAATAAATCAACTGAAAATAAATTCTAATAGTAAAGTTATTACTATAGAGTGGAATGAAAAATAATATTAACTGAACTTTTTTTTGTTAATTATTATTTACTAACTTTTACAAATCTTATCAGAGATAAGTATAACATATATCTTTTTAAACAATTATTTTCCCGGCTATTTGCCAAAACACTGAAACTTGGATTACAAAAAAGATAATATGCACATTATGTTCAGTACAACTGACTCAATAATGTTATTTTTAATTTCAACTATTCTGTCTAGTAAAACCAAAAATAAATAAAACACAAGGTACTCACCAGTTGACACTCACTTTAAAAAACTTTAAAATATCTACCGACACGTGTTTCTGCTTGCCATAGCATCATCAGGGTAGCCAGCACATTTAATGAATCCTTAGTAACGAAACTTGTAAACCTTAATGTAATAAACATTAATGGCTTCAGAGAACAGAATAATTGAAATTATATAGTGGAAATAGCCCTTTGGGTCAATGAAATAATTTAAAAACAAATTAAGTTCCTCTTCTTGATAAAAGTTAAAATATAGAGTGGAATGAAAAATAATATTAACTGAAAAAAAATTATTTTTTTTTATTACTATAATAAAAACAGAAAGACGTATTTTTGTCAAAATGAAAAAAATAATATTAATAACATCTTGAAAAGAATATTTCTCAAGCACTGAACTACGAAAGCACAAAAACGGAAATATATAATACGGTTGATATCACAAAATTCACTCCTTCACTTCACATCACTTCACTTTACCTCGCCTCACATTGCTTTTTCCTCTGAATCCTCGCCCTTCTCACCTTCTTCTTCATTTTCGGATGAACTACTATCCTCGTTCAAATTTATAATAAATTTATTTCCATCATTCAGCAATTTTCAAATAACCATCCTCAATTGCAATCACTTTCCTAATTCTTTTTCCCAATCTTCCTTATTAATTTTCGACACTTCATTTTGAATTAACTCTATGACTTTTTTATCGAATTTCAGAAAAGTATTTCCTTTTCTGAAAAATTTGTTCAATACAGAAATATGGCGGCAATCTCAATACTTTATGGCCAGATCTCTCTGCTACAGTGTTTATAAAATACTTTGCAAGACTTCCAAGAGTTGTGCTTTATTATCATTTTCCTCATAATAGAAATCATGTTCAATTAAAAATAACTTCAGCTTAATAGAACTCTTGTTAGGAGTTGTATACAGTTATATCGAATGGAATATTGTCAAGAACAATAATGCTATTCGGTTAAAATTTTGAAATTAGGGTATTTTGAAACCATTTCCCGAATATTTCTCCCTCCATCTTCTTGTGGTAATTTACCTTACAGTCTTCCATGTTTTTCGGCACATTTTCAATGCAATTTTAACCCATCCATCAACTGAACCACAGTTTAACATAATCAACCGAGTCCCTTTATTAGGGGGTAATGTGATTGTTTGACATTTTCTATATCCATCAGTCCATCCTTTTTACTTATAGCTAATATAAGGAAGTATAGTAATCGTGATTTTTTTTCGACCTCGAGATTTTAATCGATGTATATGTTTTAAACACTCCTGAATCCATTCTATTTTCCGAATGATGTTTGTCGGTTCGTGTGTGTGTGGGTGTGGCCACGATAACTCAAAAAATTCTAATGGGAGACCTCCCAAATTTGGAAATTAAGATGTTCAACAACATTTTAGGTGATGCATTAAATTTGGTGAATGTAGTACCATCAGAAGCGACATAATAAATAAAAGAAGAAATATCTGATGTGGCCAGCACATAACTTTGTTATACCAGTATATATTATCCCGATCTAAAAAAAAAGATTATATTTAATTCTTCATTTACCTCAATTAAATATTAATAGCATACCTTGAAATGTTTCATTAAAATTTTTAAATAATTGAATTTCAGCGTCGTTCGATAATGTCAATAATAATTCATGTCATATATTCTAATAGTTTCTTCTTATTGACATTGACATATTTGTAACTAAATTTGACATTTTAAATGTCAGTCTGCCAAATTTATCCTAATTCCATTTTATGAGGATAAATATGTAAATTATTTCAGTTTACATCAGCTTTATGTAAGTACTTGGAAAATGTTTTTATTGTCTTAATATAGTAGACATGATTTATAATCTTTTTATCTAGATTATATTTTTTGTACAGACAAATAAATCAAATATTTTTTTACAATGTTATGAGTATCACACCAAGTTTCATCTAGATAATAAATTGGTGTATTTCCTATCCGAGTTCTTTTTACCTCTTCTAGATATGAATCTGGCCAATCCACTATTTATCTGTTTTCCATAATCGCCATGCGTTTATTAATAGTTTAATATTTAAATCCAATTTTTCTCAGCCACGTTCCTAATGTTCTTTGGGTATATTTTAGATGATAATCCATTTCTTTTAGTTTTCTGTCTACCACGTCAATAGCGAGGATTTCATTTTTCTGATACGCTTCGTAAACTAAACTTCATAAAAGTTTTGCTAACGATGTGTCCAGAGATTTCGATTGACCGCCGTCGGAGCATTGTCTTCTTGGGAGGGCACCTTCTTTCACTAGTTTGTGTATTGTGGGACGGGGGACGTTAGTCAGAGATGTTGTTTCACCTAGTACATCTATATCATACAAATTATGATCATTAGCTCGTCGCTTCAAAAGATTATTGTAAATATTAAATCAAATTTGTTTCGCTTGTTCATTCAAATGTAGCCGATTTTTACTTACTAAAAACGCTTATGAACTTTGATTGTCTTCATCACTATAATCACTATCACTTTCAATTTTCACAAACACAATAAGATGTAGACGTAGTAGCCTCCCACGCCCACGGTCGAAACTTTTTACTTTAAATACGAGAACCTTCTTAAACAATTTTCAAAAACACACCAGCAAATAAACAGAGATAAAATAATTATTACTTATAATAAATATTACACTTACCGTATATTACACAATTTATTACAACACGAGAACATTTTAAAATTATTTTCAAAAACACACCAGAAAATAAACAGATGAAAAATAATTATACTATATCCTACAACGCACTGCTAAAGAAATCGATAACAAAACTAAGTGTGGACCTAAAGTATCACAAAATGTAAGTGAAAGTTCGCCTTGGTCGCGTGCGAACAAAAACAACAATCATCATTCTCGCTTTAATGTATGCGGAGTATATTATTATTAATAACCCTCATTAGTTCTTATAAGATCATGATTTATGCAAATTCGAGAAGTCATAAGCAAAATAATAAAAAGTCAAAAGAATAAAACAACAATAATTTATTCAGAAGGCGATGACGTCCCTGGTAATAAAGGGGGATGGGGAGTTTTCTTCTGAGGATCGTGTGGTCTCCTATGATGAAGACATATCTTTCGCACGTTTTTGAATAGCTTTCTGCACCCCCCCCCCATGAGGGTTAATGTTTGGTTCAAACATCCCCGATATTATATCGAATACTTGCGGACATTGTTTGATCAAATATTTTGTAAATATCTTCGACCGGTTTTCGGGTGTTGGTGTCGGCATTCTGATATTGATTCTGCTGTTTCTGCTTCTATGTATACGCTTGTAGTACTTTGTAAGCGTTCTTTTAATTCTTAATATGTTCCTTATAAAATGGCCTATGTTTTTATAACTGGTATCGAATACTTTTCGGCTGGTTGTATTCATTTATGCTTCTCCCAATTACGAAATGAGTTAATGCATCTGAAACAATGAGAATGTAATTAGACACAACACATAGCAATAGGTCTTGAAGGCAAAGAGGAGGAAATAAAGGAGGTGGAAGGTAGGGGAGGAGAAATACTAGTAGAAAACTATTAAAATAACAAGAGGTCGACGCGGAAGAAAAGTTGAGAGATTAGAGGGAAAAGTGGGATAAACGGACTAATTGAGAAATTCATAATGAGTAGTAGGTAGTCTTTGAATCGAAGAATTACAAATACAGATTTCTAAAAGAAGTTCGTTTCACATGGAAAAACAGACTAAAAAGGAAAATGCAAATTACGGGTAAATGTCATGTATCTGTCCCGTAATTTGCATAGTCAGTATGTTGCTACGGATATTGTTACAACAATGTTTTTTGTAGACAAAGAAATATTGTTAAAATGTAATTAATGTACCTACCCATAAAGTATTCTGAAGTCAATATTATATTTTTAGTATAAAACGTTATTATATCCAGTATTAAAAAGTAAAGCCCCTTTTTATGTAGTTTGCTATTCACATTGTGAATTGAATCGTATTATACTCAAATTCAAGAGAATATCAATGAAGAAAAAATATAAATCTGACACCAAAATTTAAAAATAACAAATAAATGTAAATGAGGACTATAAGGTCTTATCAAAGTAAAGCTCCTCAACTCATTCTGAGATTTTCCAGGGTATTAAGAATTCAGCTGGTATCAGAATAAGGACAAATATTTATAAACGTTGAAAGTTGAAACCAACTCAAGCAGGGTTTATGAATAGCAAAAAGTTAACTTGTTTCTACAGGTAGAAGAGCGATAATTTAATCTGCAATATATTTTCTGCAGAACAGAATATACGAGCATAAACAAAACTCATTTGTGAATTGTATGTAAAGTTATATAGAATCGTTTAAATAACTGGGATAACAAAGAAGATAAACTAGACCTATTAGATATTTTATGTAGGCTTCCAGTAAAAAAAAGTATCTGAAATAATTTTTGATCCAAGCAATATTGCAATTTTGAAACATTTCTTTAATACAATCGAAGAGGAACGACATTTCAGATGAAATGTTGCAATTAGATTTCAATCCCTCTTTACCAGCTAGTAGGTATATTTCCAAAATCATAATAACTGGCATTGTACCCCAGAAATTGAAATGCAATGGTGAACACAGGATTCAATTTTCTCTATTTGCTGTTGATTTTGGAAATAATAAATAAAATATTTTCATGTTTGTTGCATTGTAACACTTAATTTGAACTGAATGCTCAAAATATCCACTGCTAATGGCATAATAGGTTCTGAAATTCAGTTCTGTTTTATACACCACAGATTTGAATTGTCCCCATAAGAAATTCGAGACAACTATTTGGAAATCTAATGATCACTCCTTCAACGTATACATTTGTTGGATACTTGTGACCAAGATACTTTTTAACGAGTTTAAACATATTTAATGGTAAACCGTCTTGTTGAAAAACTACTTCCTTTGGGGAGAATTTAGAGAACAATGAATGAACACCGTCAGAAAAAATTAATTAAGAATTAAATCGAACATTACCTCTTCATTTTATTTAAAACTTTTGTTTTACAACAAAATCCAAGAGATACAAACAAAAGTTTTAAAATTAACGATAATATTAAAGATCATGATCAGCATTAAATCATTTTATTACACTAAGAAGATCTGTTGAGGTAAAGGTATGCATTCTTAAGAAAATTCCGTTTATTTTAACAATTTTCTTGATACCCTACCTAAATTAAGTTCTAAATAAACACAGGTACCACATAGAAATTGAATGAATAGCGGTAGTTCAGAATACGTTTAAAATATTTCTGCGTTATATTGAACCTTGAAATTTTAAAACTAGAGCGATAGGAAAGAAAAATTGTTTAGCTTTATATAACATTTTTGTATGTAGAATAACTTCATATAATTTGGGGTATTGAATTTAGGAACTCTCTATACATATATTTGTGAGAATCTTTTATACATTATTTTTTTTCTATGTAATCTACATGGTAAACTAATGTTACACGTTTATTAGAAAATATGAACTATAGAATTTGATAGATATTTGCTTTATTTCATTAAATTAGATAAAATTTAAAATTTTATCTTATGCATACGTATAATGCAAATCATTTACAATATAATCATATTGCATTTATTGGATATGTTACTTAATAGGCATAATTATGAAAATTAATTAGCATTTCGTTTTATCAGGATAAACACGCTTACAATACGATTTAAATTTAGTCTTGAAATTTAGTGTAAATTATTATGACAAATGTACTTCGAGAGTTTATTCTGTTATGTGTAAAAATGTTAAAGAGAAAAATGTTACTAAAACTTTTGCATATATTGGTCAAATAATTGTTTGTTCTATATTAACGTAAAAGGAGATATTATATAAATTCATTTAAAAGAATTTATATTAAATTATTTTTATGTTGATTTACTTACTTTATATTCATTTGCGTGTTGTTATTACATGGATTTATAAACAAAAGGGATATAGCATTGCTGCCATTTTCTAGATATTGTTGTGAGGTAACTTATCTGCTGTTAATTCAGAAAAAAGTGGGGTTATTTCTGTCAAAGTTCCTCCAATGCCATGGGCGTAGGCAATAAGAAAGGATTGCAGTTTCAATTAAAAAAATAATAATTCTTTAATAAACTAAAGTCTATATAATAAATGTTTAATGACTTTAGCTGCAGTTTGTATGTTTTTATATAATCATTTTCAGAAAAAGTACTTACCAAGATAAAGTATATACGAAATATTTAATGTTTTATGTGTCAAATTACAAAAAATAATTTAATATAAAAACGAAATGTGCCTATCGTTTATATTCACTTTAAAAAAGAAAATACGTTTCAACCTGGACGAGACTTTTTAGAGTAAATTGTGATTAAACAAACTTAATGTACGTGTAAATATAATGGACATAATATATGTACATCATATACATCCATGGCAAAAATAAAATAAAACCTCTTCTCAAATTTTTCATCTGAAATGATTTCTAATTTACAAACCTATTCAGGTGCTAAATTTACTTGGTTAATACCAAAACAACCTGGATAATTCTTGGTGTGGTTGATTACAGTACTTACCAGTTTCCATGTAATTAACGCATTTGTCACATGAATAATTCTTTAGTTTTTCTTTATCTAATTCTAAATACTGTGCAACTATATTTAAAAAAATCAATGAGAGGTAATGAAGCAATAATTGAATTTAAAATAATTTAAGCTGTGTATTTTTTTTTAATTAATTTATTACAATCAAACTACAGGGAATATCGATTTTTGAACAAAACAGTCTTAGTTAATTTGTTTCTGACTCTAGTCGTACTTATTCAACATAGAACACTTATAATTAATTCTAATTTTGAAATAGAGCTTAAGTAATGATTTGGTCGTGGAGGTGGTGTTGGATATATATATATATATATATATATATATATATATATATATATATATATATATATATATATATATATATATATATATATATATATATATATATATATATATATATATATATATATATATATATATATATATATATATATATATATATATATATATATATATATATATATATATATATATATATATATATATATATATATATATATATATATATATATATCCAAAGAAATTGTACAAATATGGGTGGAAATGCGCATATAGGGTGTTGGTATATTTGTTAGTGTAACATACAGACCTCCGAATTCTAATTTATAAAACTTTTTCAACATATTCGAGACATCACTACAATGATGGCTAAAAAGGATACTATTTTCTGTTTAGGTGATTTTAATATAGACCTTCTTGATTATGAAAATAAGGTAACTGATGATATATTTAACTTATTTGAGGGTCTTGGCTTAAAAGCAAGTTATTAATCGCCCAACAAGATTAACCGAAAAATCGGTAATACTTATAGACTATATCTTAATTACATCTGAGGAGGAGGAGCTGTTATTGGATGTGGGAGTACTACATGTGCCTGAAGTAAGTGGCCATGAGTTAATCTTTCGTAAACTAAAATATATAACTAAAGCATCCAAAATTATAAATTAAGAATTTAAATTTTAATCAATTTGATTCAGATATTAAATCACTACCATGGAATATTATATATGAACTGGATAACATAGATAGTAAAGTTAATTTTTTAACTGATTACTTTATTACTCTTTTAAATATTCATGCATCATTACGAACATATAGAATAACCAAACCTTATGCTCTCTGGCTTACAAATGCTCTTAAAGTGATGATAATTCATAGGGAAAAGGCTATGAATAAATATAATATTACTAAGAATCCAGATGACTAGACCAATTATAAACAACTTCGTAATATAGTGACAAATGCAGTTAGACGAGAAAAGAAGGCATTTTATGTTAATAATCTAAGTAATAAAACCTCAAAAGAAATTTGGTCTACTTTGAAATCTTTATTAAATCTAAATAAGAAAAACGTCAATTTACTAAATAATCTTTCTGATGTGAACGATATTAATAACCATTTTATAAATTCTATACCAGATCTCACACCAGATGAATCTGATATTTCTTTATACAAAACTAATTTAAAATTCATGATAAAGCAAACAGAAAAATTCTCATAAAATTCATGAATTTTATGAGAATTTTTCTGTTTGCTTTATCATGAATAATTACTCATATGGGATTAACCTACCTAATTTAAAATTGTTCAAACCTTACTAAAATTTAAACTAGTTAGGGAAATATAAATATTATGAAAATTTTGTCAAATATTAAAAATCCCGGGGGTGGGTACGGGGGGGATTTTTTTTCCCCCCCCCCCGCTTTCCCCCCCTTTTTTCCCCCCCCCCCCCCTCCCCATCTTTTTTTTTTTTTTTTTCCACCCGTTGCCCCCCCCCCCCCCCAAAAGGGGGGCTTTCCTAAAGTCTCTAATCCTTCTAGTTTCAATGATATAAGACCAATCACAATTCTATCTGCATTATCAGAAATTTTGGACTATTGAATTACAATTAAGTAAACATTTGAAAAATAATAATATTATTCAGGCTACAAAATCAGGCATCAGATCAGGTTACAGCTATACTACAGCTCTTTTAAAAATTACTGATGATATTTTCGAAGCTACTGATAAAGGCAAATTAACAATATTAATATAACTTAATTATGCGAGGGCCTTTGATATCTTAAACTACAAAATGTTATTAGCAATTTTAAATTACATAGGTCTGACTGAAGTAGCATCAAATTTACTTTCAAAATAGCTAGCAGGAAGGTCTCAAGCTGTTGTATAAAAGGATAATACATCAAATTTTTTAAATGTTTCCAAAGACATTCCAATAGGTTTGATACTGGGCCCCCTGCTCTTCAGTATATACACTTCAAACTTTCCATCAAATTTTCTCTTCTCTTGTGTACAACATTACTATGCGTATGATACTCAATTATATATATCCTTTGATCTAAATGATTCTGAGCAAGTAATAACTGCACTAAATTATGACCTTTATAACCTAAGCATTTTTTCAAAAAATTATTGTTTAAAATTAAATGCTGCTAAGACAACAAGCAATGATATTTGGGAAAAAAATGAGAGAAATAATATTTTGGAAAATTTTTCTGAGTGTATCCATATTGATAATAACATAATTAAGTTTCAAGATAAGATAAAAAATCTGGGTCTGTACATGGATACTGATATGAGATTTTCAAGTCATGTGCGCATCTGTCCTCAAAAAGCATACACTATTCTCAAATTTATATATCAAAATAGACATGTCTTGGATAGAAACACAAAAGTGTGACTCCTTGGTATTATTACAATTATCACAAATGAATTATTGTGATGTGATGTACAGCCCATCTTTAAGCAGTATGGATGCTAATCGAATTCAGAAACTTCAAAATTGCTGCTTAAGATTAATTTTTGGCATTAGAAAATTCCAACATATAAATCACACATTAAAACTAAATAACTGGATAAATATGCAGAACAGGGGATATCTACACTCTGTATGTTTTTTTAATCAAACTTTGCACTGCAAATCTCCATATTTGTACAATAAAATACGGTTTCGCACTGACGTGCATAATATTAACATGAGGTATAAAACATACAATAACAGCTCCAATTCACTTCACCGAATATTTTAAACTCTCATTCTCTTATAAGTAAATTATTGAACGAATTACCCCTTGAACTGAAAAACTGCATGTCTAAATGAGGTTCAGAAGCCACATTCTTGATGTCATTAATGCCGGGCTACAATAAAAACAATAAAAATCAATAAAATCTAACTAAGTTTTAAACATTTTTAATATTCTTTGAAATGTCTTAATTATAAGTTTTAATTCACTTTATTTTAAATATATATATATATATATATATATATATATATATATATATATATATATATATATCTAATATATAAAATTCTCGTGTCACGGTGTTTGTAATTAAACTCCTCCGAAATGGCTCGACCGATTTTCGTGAAATTTTGTGTGCATATAGGTTAGGTCTGCGAATCGGACAACATCTATTTTTCATCCCATAAATGTTAAGGGTGGTCCACCCCTAAATATATATTGAACTAAAAAAATGTTTCATAGAAATATATATACATGGCAAAATAACGTTTGCCTGGTCATATAGTACATATATATATATATATATATATATATATATATATATATATATATATATATATATATATATATATATATATATATATATATATATATATATATATATATATTATATGTATATGTATATATATGTATATATATATATATTATATATATATATCATCGACAACATCTATATTTATCATAAATATAGGGGCCCCCTTTATTGAACTAAAAAAATGTTTTAATAATATACATGGAAACAACGTTTGCCGGCAGCTATACATATATATATATATATATATATATATATATATATATATATATATATATATATATATATATATATATATATATATATATATATATATATATATATATATATATATATATATATATATATATATATATATATATATATATATATATATATATATATATATATATATATATATATATATATATGTATATATATAATTTTTTTTACAATTTAATCTATAAAAAAACAAAATAAGTCCCTCTTGAAAGAACTTTATCCCACTATTAACGAGAAAAAAGTTCTAACCTACATTTCATTACCATATTCAGGTCAACTCTCCTATTCAATTAGCAATACTTTTTCCAAATTTAATATTAAAACATCTTTTAGTTCTAACAAAAATATAGGCAGATATCTTTTCAATGCAAAACAAGAAACTGATATCTCTAAAAAATGTGGTGTATATCGATTAGATTGTCCAGAATGTAACGCCTCATATGTAGGCCAAACAGGGAGATCGTTCGGAGTAAGATATAGAGAACATATTCACACACAAAAACAACATTCCAACTTTTATAAATATCTAACAGATTCTGGTCATACAATAACTGACGACCATCAACCTAAAATATTACATATTTGTGGGAAAAGTAAAAACTTAATTTATTAGAAGTGTTAGTAATTAATAAATTAAATAGGAATAAAAATTACAACATATTAAACGACCAAATAGATTTAAATAATTCTCCGTTACTAAACTTATTCAGATAAACTGTTGCTAATAAAAATCACACCATAATATAATTTACTAGCTTGGAAAAGCCCTACATTTAAAAACATATCATCTGTACAAATTTGAATTATATTATCAACCATAAAGTGACCCATCCCTCTATTCAGGTCAGTTTATATTTAAATTAAAGTAAAATCTGTGTATAATTTAGTTTACTTGAAAATGTCCGAATAGGGAAGAAATTAGTTGTAAAATAACAAATAAAGTGAAAATTAGACAAGTAAAAAAAGTGTTTATAATTTTTTAAATCTTAATGAAAATTGTTGCAATTAGTTATACGATAAATTCCTTGCAGTGAACTTAAAATATCAAGATCTATTTTCCCCATATTACCAGAGAAGATCTTTTGTTTATTCTTAAATAGACAAGGGCCTGATTTAATATGAGTTTGTTCTTGAGGCAAATAAAAAATTTTGGACAAAACTTGTGCGTAGAACAACACTATACAAAAAAAGTTTCAGTTCCGTTAAAGCAAAAGCTAAAATTAAGAAAATGTGAAAAGTATTTTTCCAATTAGTTGTTGCATTTTCTAACGCTAATGTCAGTACAAAGTTAGTTAATATCAACAAACAAATAATTTGAGATGTTTAGTTGTTTTTTTTACAATCCCATGAGACAGAATATGCACACTTAAATACACATTCAATGAATGATACAAAAAACAACATAAAATAAAAACCTAATGAAAGTAAAACAAAGATGATGAAATATTTATGAGATATAATATAACTGCTTAGCTAAAATCATCTCAATTAATTGCATATCGACTTTTTTAAAAAATCATCTGCCGCTTTATTTTTAATGTTACCATTTTTTTTTTTTGTAATTTTTCGGGCAAAGACTGGGATTGTTGTACTAGAACGATAAGCAGCATGTTGCTGGTGCTTCATTCCCAAAAACCTCACAGTAAACATGATTTATCAGAGAGACTGCAAGCTCTTTACAGATAGTATTCTTGGGATGAAGGCACATTAATCACCCCAAGCTTAATTAAAACGTAATCGAGCGGTTTTCAAACTTCATTATGACTACCTATTTATCTCAGTTATAGTTGGTTGTTTATTAGTGTTGTGTGTTCAAGCCACCACCCCAAATAAACCAACATACAACAGTTTGTTTGAAAATATTTGTTGAATTAGAATTATTAGTTCTACTGGTTTTGTATTTACGAATATCGTTGTGATAATTCAAAAAATATTGTTATTTGGCATTGCTGTGATCTTACAACAGTTAGTTTTTCAAGTATTCGAATATTCAAATAGTAATTGTAAAATAGAAAAAATGAATCCTGGTTTTTCTGTTAATCTTTTTTATTATTTTATTCAGAATGTAGGTTTACTTTTTACATTTACGACAGTCTCAATAATAAAAAACAACAGTCTGACATAAATCACTCTTGAATATCTTAGTCACTGTTAACATTAATTTTAGCAAAGAAATTATGAAAACATGCCTATTCCATTTTACTAAAGCTTCACATTTTAGAACAAAAAATAATATAATAAATATAGTTTAAAAAAACTAAAAAACACGCTTTTAAAGCACATAAAACTAAAAAAGTGAAAAATAATTATTAATATAAACTGAAAACAATAATGAACGAAAAATACTAGTATTATTGTGAAAAAAGCGTGGGTTGCTCGATATACGAAAAATATGGCACAAAGCGCCCCACGCTTTTTTCACAATAATACTAGTATTTTTGTTCATTATTGTTTTCAGTTTATATTAATAATTATTTTTCACTTTTTAGTTTGATGTGCTTTAAAAGCGTGTTTTTTAGTTTTTTTAAACTATATTTATTTTTCACTTTTTAGTTTGATGTGCTATGAAAGCGTGTTTTGTAGTTTTTTTAAACTATATTTATATTGCTTATTGATGCTAATATTATAACATATTACGATCCAACAGATATTTCTGAAAAAAAAATATTTTTTTATTTCAGCCATCGGATTTGAACTCACGCCCGAGAAGACCGTCGTTTCCCGTCGACTAAGACTTGCCCGCTCGGCCAACGACCGAACTGAGAATCACGGAATATACTTACAATATTAAGCCTCTTGCTCTCACGCAGAGGATACGTGAGGAAGGGACTGGCGATCCTGATCAGGATAATGATATAAACTTATCAAATTATTGTATTGTTACCGGTTCTTCGTAAGTGTACAAAGTTTCAATTAAATCTGTTCGTTTAAAGTGGGTCAAAATCGAGTCCAAAGAGTCGGTTACAAACAAACAAGCAAACAAACAAACAAAAAAGGCTGTTAAAAATAGAAATGTTTACGAGATTAAATTTGATCCTGCCACAATGAATTCGAAATTGTGGCTTTCTTGGACAGTGCTGTTCTGAAGATGTTATGGTTTAAAAAATCTAATTAGACATTAAAATAAAGCTCCTTTAATTATTGACTGTACGACTGTCACTGTTTTTCTATAAAAAATTAATTAATTACTTGACTATTACGCATGCATCGTTTCAAACTTAACATGATAAAACTGTGGAAATTTCGTCCTTGAGAAATTAGTTTTTTTCAAACAAATTGTCGGTAACAGGACGATGGATCAAATTAAAACGCTATTTTGCCTACGTTTCGTTTATTTTACATAAATTTCTTCAGGGCTCAATAGTCGAATTGATATATACAGGGCGTCCCATAATTAAGTACCTTCTTCCAAGGGGGTCGGGTGATAGAACTAGAAAAAATAAGGTGAGTTTTGTGTATAAACAATGCATTAGATTAGTTCATAAGGGAGCTACAACCCCTTAAAAGGGGTAAGTACAAGATAGTTATTTTCCAATAAACAACAACTAACGTAGTTTTCTACGAAACACCAAAACCCTATATACTGCACTCGACGGGCGTTTCGCCAACCAAGTTGGCATCATCTGGAGAAGATTAAAACTAAACTTATGCTAATCATCTCCAGATGATCCTAACTTGATTGGCGAAACGCCCGTCGAGTGCAGTATATAGTGTGTTGGTGTTTCGCAGAAAACTACGTCAGTGTTATCTTCACATTAAAGGTTCCAACCCACTCCAGAATTACATATTTTGTCAAATTTTTATTTAAATATCATGATTTGTTGGGGTAGTTACAGGGAGGGGGGGTGAATTTTCGCTATAATTTTTTGTCTTCGTTTTTTAACATGTAACACGGAAAAATGCACCAATGTTAAAACTGCACAAAAAAGGTGCTCTTACTAAATTTCCATAGGAGCCATTGTTTTGGAGTTATATTTATTTGTATTTTAATACTGCAATACAAGATAAGTGTGCAATAATGGAAGGTAACTGCATACCTCTACAAACATAATTCCACAATATTTTCAACTATTGTTTTGTAAAGCAATTTAAAATATTGTTTTACCTAATTAAGCATATAATTTGAAGACGAAAAAATATTTTTATTTACAATAATTTTCTAAATTAATACTGTTTTAAGTTTGTTTCTTAAGTTCAGAAAAAAATAATAAATTGGTTATTTATAAACATTTATTAAATCACATGCTTCATTGTGTATGCGTAAAACGATATTTTAAATTGCTCTACAAACCAGTACTTAAAAAATATTGTGGAATTGTTTTTGAAAAGGTATATGGTTATAGTTTGCGAAACAGATATTGTGATGACTGATGAGACGTCCGGGGTAAGACGCTACGGAATGCAGAGCTGGATTTAACTGTATTGTTAGCTCGTTTACTTTTTCAATCTAGGTTTTTGTGCTCAGTTTAGCTAGCAACAATATAATAATTGTACAAAAAAGTATTAACTTGAAATAAAAGTATTAAATTTATCGTACTGACTCCACATACAGCATTTACAGTATTCAAGTTTGCTTAATATAAATTGTTACTACCCAGCAAGAACCGCGAAGAGGTATGAGCATTTCTTGCCAGGAACGTATGGGTATGAAGTATTAGTATAAAATAAAGAGATTATTTAAAAAGTAACAAGAAAGCTTTAAAAACAATATAAAAACAAAAATATACTCTCAAAATAGTAATAGAAACAAATATTTTTCTCTAAAAATAAATTCTAATAGTAAAGTTATATAATAAAAACAAAAAGACATATTCTTGTCAAAATGAAGAAAAAAATAACATTAATAAATAGTAACATCCTGAAAAAGAATGTTTCTCAAGCACTGAACCACGAAAGTACAAAAACGGAATTAAATAATGCAGTTGATATCACAAAATTCACTTCTTTACTTCACATCACTTTACCTCACCTCACATTGCTTCTTTCTCTGAATTCTCGTCCTGATCCTCTCTTCTTCATTTTGAGATGAACTACTATCCTCGTTCAAATATATAATAAATTTGTCTCCATTATTTATATGAAATTTGGCAATTTTTAAATAATCATCCTCAATTGTAATTACTTTCCTAACTTTTTTTTTCAGTCTTCCTTGTTAATTTTCGATACTTCATTTTGAATTTACTCTACGACTTTTTTATCGAATTTCGGGAAAATATTTCCTTTTCAGACGTTTTTCTGTAATTTACACCAAATTAATTCAATCGGGTTGAAAATACAGAAATATGGCGGTAATCTCGACACTTTGTGGCAATATCTCTCCACTACATTATCTATAACATAGTTCTTCTCATAATTTTTCTTTTGCAGGACTTCCAACAGTTGTGATTAATCATA
>JANEYF010000507.1:57500-102500 GCA_029963845.1 Rhamnusium bicolor
CCCCCCCCCCCCCCCCCCCCCCCCCCCCCCCCCCCCCCCCCCCCCCCCCCCCCCCCCCCCCCCCCCCCCCCCCCCCCCCCCCCCCCCCCCCCCCCCCCCCCCCCCCCCCCCCCCCCCCCCCCCCCCCCCCCCCCCCCCCCCCCCCCCCCCCCCCCCCCCCCGCGGCCCCCCCCCCCCCCCCGGCCCCCCCCCCCCCCCCCCCCCCCCCCCCCCCCCCCCCCCCCCCCCCCCCCCCCCCCCCCCCCCCCCCCCCCCCCCCCCCCCCCCCCCCCCCCCCCCCCCCCCCCCCCCCCCCCCCCCCCCCCCGCCCGCCCCCCCCCCCCCCCCCCCCCCCCCCCCCCCCCCCCCCCCCCCCCCCCCCCCCCCCCCCCCCCCCCCCCCCCCCCCCCCCCCCCCCCCCCCCCCCCCCCCCCCCCCCCCCCCCCCCCCCCCCCCCCCCCCCCCCCCCCCCCCCCCCCCCCCCCCCCGCCCGGGGCCCCCCGCCCCCCCCCCCCCCCCCCCCCCCCCCCCCCCCCCCCCCCCCCCCCCCCCGCCCCGCCCCCCCCCCCCCCCCCGGCCCCCCCCCCCCCCCCCCCCCCGCCCCCCCCCCCCCCGCCCCCCGCCCCCCCCCCCCCCCCCCCCCCCCCCCCCCCCCCCCCCCCCCAACCCCGCCGGCCCCCCCCCCCCCCCACCCCCCAACAAAACAACCACCCCCCCCCCCCCCGCAAAAAAAAAAAACACCCCACCAAAACCCCCCCCCGCGAATAGATTCCAACCTTTGTGAACAGTGTAATGAAATTGCAGACCTAGATCATATTTTTTTAAGTGCCAAAAATACATTCAAGAAACAAGAGAATTGTATAACAACTTAATAAAACTTAAAATAGAAACTCCCTTTAACTTACTGCACCTCTTATCATTAAATAAAAAAAGCGTCATGGATTATCTAATCGTATTCATAAACCAAACAAATATCAATATTTAGAGTAGGTTTAGCTTTGTCACCTATATGTCTATCCTATTGTCTTTCTATCCAATTATCCGTGGTCACTAAATGTTTGTGTAAACTGTTAAAAGCTCCGATCGACCCATGGGCGAGAAGCTTAAATTATTCTTTTCTCGCCTAATAGGTCAGAATTAGGTATTACACAAAGTCAGCTTATTATATGTAACAAATTAGGGTCTGGCTGTGGGTCAACAACCCTAATGCCAAAAAAAAAAATGTATTCTTTAAATATTTCCTTCTCGAGTAATCAGCGATCAGGAAATTTTCACCTGTACAGTTATTTGGTCTCTGCCTAGTTGCCATCAGCAAGCCTATACATATGAATGTCAAGGTGGCATGCATTTTATGACTGACATTGTTAGGTCATTTCTTCTGTTTTGTTTACCTTTCGCTGTCATTTCAATAGTAGTATCATGCCGCTAGCACCATCGGCTTTTTATGAGACTGCCAGTAGGCATTACCAAATATAATCAAAAGCGACACAAAAAGTAGTTTGATTAAGCCATTTTAAGGTTATAATTTTCTGGTGGTAACAATTCCATTTAAAAATCGTCCAGTGATAAAGTAATGTAATATCAGAACTATCTTAACTGAATAATATTCAATATTCTTGTTTTCTTGTCGATATAATATATAAATTTTAAAAAAATTTTAACTGATTTTCAAATACCTTTATTGTACTAAGTGCTTAAAATAATTATCTTTTTTTATTTGTTTTGTACATTTCCCCTGAAATTCCCATTAACACAGATTAAACACATCGCTATAACCTTCTCTTCAGGTTAATTTAGAAAAATGCAAATGAGTGTATGGTTATTTAGTTAGTCCCATCTAACAAAGAAAAATATATTTAGTTTAAAATCTAATTAGTAAAATAACATCAACTCTTGCATCCAGCCATTGTACACAGCAAAATTAAAAAAATAATGTTTTGTTTCAGGTTAAACAATGTCTCGGTACCATTTAGTTGCAACATGACCGAACATCCCGAGGATAATGACGCAAAATAATGCGAAGAGATAATGTAATGGAGGTAAGAAAATAATGTGTATCAGCCAACCTCGAGTTTGCAGAGGGGGTGGTCTTAGATTTAATTATTTTAGTATACGAGGTTGAAATTTTACATTGCATCTGCAAGTAACAAAAGTGAAAAAATTGTGATCCTAATTTTGAAAATATAAATAGATATCCTTAGATTTAAAGGAATATAACTTAGGGTAAGGTATGGCTTAATATTATAAAATTATAACAATTTTAATCTGATGTAGCGAAAGTCCCGCCAGCGGTGGGTGTGTTCTAGGACGAAAAGTACTTTTTGGACGGTAAGCAATTATTATGAACAAAATAGTGGATACCATGAACAAATTAAAAGAAACTGTCATGACATTCTTATTAGATTATATCAAAGTGAAGTCGACTACCATGAGATTTTCAATTAAAATAAATATGATAAATAAGAATTTATAGCTAACTAACATAAACAATATGATGTCATTGGAATTCAAGAACCGCGCTTATCTGATTGCATTCCTTATACCGCTGTACAAATAGATGGTTATAATTTTATTGGTAATATTAGAAATACATCAGGTGGTGGTGTGGGATTTTACCTGAGATCTAGTTTCAGGTATGTCGTGGTAAAAAAGAGTTGTCAAGAAACTCTAGAGCACCTTTGGATAAGTGTAACTTTATTAAATAATATTTATATTATTGGTACTGTATATAGGCCACCGAACAAATTTTTTTTTGATTTTCTAGTACTGTTTGAGAATTCTTTATCTGATTTTACACCGATATATGATAAATTGATATGTGGTGGTGATATAAACATTAATTTACTTGATCTAAACGAACGCGAAACAGTTCATTTTAACGAATCGATTGAATCTTATGATTTGAAACAAATAATTAATTATCCTACACGTGTTACCAGAGACACCTACATTAATCGATGTTATTTTAATATTAAGTGATATGGAGTATAATACATGCGGTACAGTTGTTATACCTCAAGAGCAGTCGGATCATTCTCTTGTCTTTTGTTCTTTTAGAAATGAAAAGGATCTTAAAGAAGAAATAATAATTAGACTTAGAAACCTTAAGAGTATCGATATGGAACTGCTACAAAAGTTGCTACTGCTTACTCCTTTTCGTGAAATTTATGATATAGTACATGATATTAATGAAAAAGTTGGTCACTTTAATAAATTACTTTTAATTTTATATAATACAATTGCACCAGTCAAAGAGGTCGTAATTAGGAACATAAATCCTCCATGGTTAACAGATAATATTTAATTATTAATTACTTTAAAGGGCAAAGCCTTAAACACATATAAAATATCTTAGATATTAATAATAGAGCGCATTGGAGCTACGATAAAAGTCTACGTAATTGAACTAATATTGCCATAAGAAATGAGAAGAAAGGGTGGTTACATAATGTTGGCAATATTAATTCAAGTTCATGTTTTGTGGAAAAAATTAAAAGAATTAGATGTTTACAACAAATCTAAAAATATTTAAATTCCAGAACAGTTAAACGAGCCAAAAGATTTTAATGATAACTTTCTTCAAAATGCACATGCGAATGTTGTTGACGATAATGATCATTTACAATTTTACTATAATAATTTAAAATGTAATTTCAATCTGTTATTTAAATTTGAAACCACAACTGAAAATATTGTTTATAAATATTTGGTAGAAATAAAATCTACAGCTGCAGGTTCAGATGAATTAACATTGATATGTTACTCCTATGTTGTCCGTACATTTTACCATTTTTTACTAACATCATTAACTACTGTTTCCTAATTGTTGTAAAATTCACATATTTTACCTTTACCTAAAAAGAATGATGTAAATAGTTTTAATGATCTGCGTCCAATAAGTATTCTTCCTGTTATGTCAAAGGTTCTAGAAAAAATCATAAATTTTCAAATCCGAGCACATATTGAAAAGTATTTTACATTTTACCCAGTCACCAGTCAGGTTTTCGTAGTGGATATAGTTATACTACAGCGTTACTTCATATAACTAATGATATATTGAGAGATATCGATCACGGAAAAACGACAGTCCTGATATTGTTAGATTATTCTAAGGCCTTTGGCACCATCGGGCATGATATATTATTAGCAATTTTGTATTTCATTGGGTTTTCACATACCGCAAATGATTTGATAAAAAGATTATTTATTTGGTAGGTCATAATTTGTAGAAACGTCCAAAGGGATTTCCAATTTTAGGAATATTTTATGTGGTGTACTACAAGACTCTATACTGGGGCCATTGTTGTTTAGTATCTATACTTGTAACCTATCTTCTAATTTGAAAAATGTAAACATTCATTGCTATGCGGATGACACTCAGTACATTTTGATTCTACTAATTTGCAGAACACTAATTTAATTCTAAATACTGAAGTAAAAAAATTGTATGATATATCGCAGAAACATAATTTAAACATAAATCCTAACGAATCTTCAGTTCTTGTTTTTGGCAAGTCACGTGTATCTGTTGAACAAATTATTAATGTAAAAATAAATTATACAAAATTACCTTGGTTTAATGTTTCCAAAAATTTAGGAGTAGAATTGGACACAGATCAAAGTTTTAAAAAACATGTCTCAAAGTGTTTGCAAAAAGCGCATGAAAATCTAAAAATGTTGTGTCCACATCGACATCTACTTAACACTTCAGTTAAAATTAAATTAACAGATGCTCTGGTATTGTCATTTCAACTATTGTGATACACTTTATGATCCCTGCATAGATAATATAGAAAAAAATCGCATTGAAAAAGTCATGTTTAAGAATTATTTATGGCATACGTAAATATGAACGTGTCTGACATAAGCTGAAAGAAACAAAATGGCTGAATATGGCTACAAGGCGCAATTACCATTCGTTAATACTTTACCATCGTATCCTAATAAACAAATGTCCACCATAACTCTACAACAAAATAGGATATCGCACTGACGTACATGCCTGAATTTGAGATTTAAGGGTCTCATATCACTACCTCCTCATAAAACTGCAATATTGCGCAGATCTTTTACATATAACATATATAATTTATACAATAACATACCTTCTCATTTAAAAAATTATCGATAGACCAATTTAAATTGAAATTAAAGCATTATTTCTTGAATTCCTAGTGGACACCATAAAAAAAACACGTAATAATAAGTGCTCCTTCATGTACATGTATACATATTATATTCTTTTTGTTTTAATAATTACTTTAAATGTTATAATTAACTTTCTGGTTTTGTTTATATATTTATATTTGTCTCACTCTACGGACAATATTTTATATTTAATTTCAAAAATATTTTATTTTTCCGAGGCTGGAACTCTGATCAGCAGGTCTAAATGGCCATGTTGTTTCCAGTCTCTATTGTGGTTGTATGCTAAATATAATAATATATATTTTTTATTATTATTTTATCTTTCATATTATATTTTGTAATTGTATATAACTGCAAATAAATCTTATTGTTATTTTTTGTCGCGGTAGTCCCGGGCCCGGCCCCCGAAGCCCCAAGGGGGCGCCGGCGCAAAACCCCCCCCCCGCAGGGGGAGGCAGAACTTTTTTTTTTTTTTTTTTTTTTCTTTTTTTTTTTTTTATTTCCTCCGGGGCCCGCGGCCCGGGGGGCCGCGAGGGGGGGGGGGGGGGGCCCAAACCAAGGCTTCCCCCCCCCCCGGGGGGGTGGGGGGGGGGAACAAAAAAGTTCCTAGGGGGGGGGGGGGGGGGGGGGGGGGCCCCTGCCCCCCGCCCCCGGGGGGGGGGGGGGGGGGTGTTGTTTGGGTGGGGGGGGGGGGGGGGGGGGGGGGGGGGGGGGGTTTTTTGTCTCCTTTTTTTGGCTCCTCCTCCTTAAGTGTTCTCTCGTGCGGGTTGTGTTGGGTCTTGTGGGGTGGGGGGGGGGGGGGGGGGGGGGGGGGGGGTGGGGTGGGGGTGGGGGGGGGGGGGGGGGGGGGGGGGTGGGAAATATCATTTTTTCTCCGGACAATATCGGGAGGAAAAGAAGGGGGGGGGGGGTGGTCCGGCGGGGGGGGGGGGGGGGGGGGGGGGTTAAACTTTCGTAAAGCGCGTTATTTGTAGGGTCTCTTACAAGCGAATGAAAAATAAGTGCATGAGGAAGGCCCCCACGCCCCGTTCCAAACGGCGGGTTAACCGTGTTGCTTCTTTAGGGGACCCCGCGGGGTTTTCGGTCGACTGCAGGGGATGGCTGAAGTTCGGTGAGACTCGGGCCTGTGTTCTCTCGGCTCTTTTTTGCCTTGATAATCCTGCTCCCCTCCTGTTTTGTGTTTTACGGGGTTGGGTCCTGATGTTAATCCTTCGTATCTCCTCCGCTCAAGGCTCGGCCCCCGGGGAGGTACACGAGGAAGGACGATCTAAGATGATATGACTTCTGTAATTCCTCGGACTTGGGGTATCTCTGTAAGAAGAGGCTCATCTTTTTTGTCCGTAAATTAGTAAACCTGTTCTAGGGTAAAATAATTTTTAAAAGGATTCCCACAATGGGGGAATTTTCGGAGGGCGGCAACCCCCCCTCCCCCCCGGGGGGGGGGGGGGGAGTTCCAAACCCCCACCCCCCTCCCGAATATTTTTCTCTCCCAAGAAGAGTGGTTAGGCCCCCGGGGAAGAAAAAAAAATAAAAAAAAAAAAAAAGTATTTTCCTCCCCCCCCCGGGGGGGGGGTCCCCCCACTCACCCGGGGGGGAGGGGACAAAAAAAACAAAAAGGAGAGCCCGAGTACACCCCCTCCCCACCTCTCCCTCCCCCACCCCCCCCCTCCCTGTCCCCAGCTGCGCGCACGGGGGGGCAGGAGAGGGGGGAACTCATAGAGACAAGTTTAGAGTTCCCGCTCCCGACGGGGAGGGGCTTTGGGACCCAAGAGAAAGAAAAAGAAAATAAAATGAGAGGTAGAATAATTAAATAACACCTGGATATAAAACGACTCTCGAGAGAAAAATCTCGTTTTGATTTTTGTTTTTGTTGTAGGTCTGTCTTTCTTCCCTTTCTCTTCCTCCCCCCCCCCCCTCCCCCTCTCTCCTCCCTGCCGGCTTCCCTCCTCCTCGCCCGCTGGGGCCCCCCCCCCCGTCTTCTCTTTCTTGATCCCACCTGTAAAGAAAGTGGAGGGGAAAAGGAGACGTATTACTTCGCGGGGGGGTGATGTGTTCGTTCCCTCTTGGGGTGGGTGGGTTCTGTCCGATCCTCCCGCCGCGTCTCCCTCCCGCTCCCCCCCCTTTTTGTTCTCAGTAGTCAGCCGCCCCAGGCGGGGGGGGGGGAAGGAATTCCTCTTCTTCTCCCCCCCCTCTCTCCGGCCCCGCCGGCGGGGGGGCCCTCCCCCCCACTGGCAGGGGTTCCTCCCTCCTCTTCCCCCCCCCCCGCCCCCCCCCCTTCTCCCCCCTCTCGGTGCCGCTGGGGCCCCACCCGGGCGGGGGGTGGGGGAAGGGGGGGGGGGTGGTGGTGTGGGGGGGTGGTTGCTTTTTTTCTTCTTTTGTTGTTCTCCTCCTCTCCCTCCTTCGGGGGTGGGGCGCTGTCCCCCTCCGGTTAGGGGGGGGGGGGGGGGGGGGGGGGGGCAGGGGGTTCTTTCCTTCTCTTCCCCCCCCCCCCCCTCCCCCTCCTCTTCTCTCCCCCCCCTTCCCCCCCCCCCCCCCCCCCCCTGGTGGGGGCCGCTCGCGGTCCCTGCATGATTATTGTATATTTTTGTTTTCTTTTTCCGCCCGCCCGGCGGGGGGGGGGCGGTGGGGGTCCTCTCTCTCCCCTCTCCCCCTCTTCCCCCCCCCCGGCGGGCCGGCGCGCCGGTCTCTTCCTCTCTGTCTCCCTCCCCCCCGCCCCGTCCTTTCCCCCCCCTCCCCTCTTCCCCTCCCCTCCTGGGCGTGTCGCGCCGGGCGGCGGGGGGCGCCCCGCGGGGGGCGGCCCGGTTTTTCTCGGGCCCGGCCTTCTCCCCTCCTCTCCTCTCCCCTTCCCCCCCCTCCTCCCTCCCTTTGGGTCCTGCTCGGCGTTGGGGCTTTCTCTTCTGTTAGCTTTCCTCCTCTTTTTTGGGGCGATGGTGCCTCTCGCTCGTTCCTCCCCCCCGGGGGTGGGCGCCGGCGGTTGGTCCCCCCCCCCGCGGGGCCCCCGCGCGTCCTCTCCCCCCCCCTGGCCTCCCCGCTGGGGACCCTCGTACTTCTGTTTGTGGTGGGGGGGGTGTGGGGGGGGGTTCCCCGTGGCCTTCTCCGGGCCCCCCGTCTCCCCCCCCCCCCCCCCCCCCCCCCCCCCCCCCCCCCCCCCCGCCGGTCGCGGCCGCGCTTCCCTCCCCCCCCCCTCCCCCTCCCCTCTCTCTCCCCTCTCTTCCCCCCCCCCCCGCGGCGCCGCTCGGCCCGCCCGCCTCTCCCTCTCTCTCCCCCCCCCCCGGGGGCCGGGGTTGGTCCTCCTCCCTCCCCCCCCCCCGCCCCGGCTATAGAATAGGAGGGGGAGGGGGTGGGTTTGGTTGCCCTCCCCCCCCCGGCTCGTTCGGTTTCCTCTCTCCTCGGGGGCCCTCCTCTCGCGGGCCCGCCCCTCCTCCCCCCCCTCTTTTTTTTTTTTTTTTTTTTTTTTTTTTTTTTACTCTCTCCTCTTTTTATATTATATAAAAGAGTATGTTTGTGGAACGGTCTGCTCCTCCTCACTCTCTCAGTACCTTTCACAAACACGAAAAAAAAAGATAAAAAAATTTTTTTTTTAAATAACTATAATTTAATGCCTTGGCTGATTTTATACCATAGGCCATGATATGCTAACCGCGGCACTCAATTCGCTACTTTTTCGCATATTTAAACAAGTACTAAATTAATTTTAAATTAAACTTACTTGAAAAATCCTCTGCCTCATAAATAATATACATTAAAAAACGATGTAAGACCTGCAGTATATAGTGTGCGCGTAAAAGTTGGAAAAAATTTGACAAAATCGTTACAAAGCGAGTGACAGGAAAAATCGCTCCAACAAGTCAAGTCGATTTCTCTATTTTTTAATAATAATAGATATGGAAGAAAGCTTTTTTTGTAGAGAGTTGTATAAGCTTTATTCTTATATAAAAACAATTTTGATATCGCTAATGGTTAGCGAGTTAAAAGAAAATAACTGAATCGGAGATCTGTTTACTTTTGACATAGGCCCTAGAAAAAATAACGTATGCAACACTCCTTTTTGCATCATTCGATTGTAGATGTTCGACATCCGTGCAAAAAAATTGCTTATTCGGCAACTTGTTGCATAATATACTATTTTGATAACAGATTCGATGGTAAGATAGAAAACAATTTTCTATCTATATTTCTATAATATTGTTTTGAAATTTTGTTAAAAACTTATATTTGCTTCCTGTAGGTAATTCATTTATTGTGTCGAATATATCGTTATTATCGTGTTTTACTTTTTTTTGTATATTCAATAGTCCAAGATCTCAACCTCACCCCCCGAATAAAAATAATAGGCAAATGAAAAATAATTAAATCATTGGACAGATTCAAACATTCCACCACGTGGCGTTTGGCTACACTGAGAGAAAAATCTATAGTTTTTAAAAATTGAATTACTGCTGCTACAAATAAATAGAGGACAGCCAACGTCATTGGCTACAATTATTAAAGTCATTTTTCTATAATGGTTATTAAAAATAAATAAATATCTCCTACAATGACGTTTGTACTCCCATTGCTTGTAAATTTTGCTATAGTGATTAGACCCCTAATAGCATGTATATGAAAAAATTACTGGGGTAGTAAACTCTCTTGTAAGCACCACAATATTTGTGATAACATTACAGTAATTGTTACTAGATACTTTAATTGATTTAACTGAAGTACCTAACTGCAGTTACTAGTTATTAAACAATGGCTATTAGCGACTTTAATAATCTTTATTAATATACTCTATTTACCGTACAGTAAGAATAGTTAATAGATATATATAGGGTGTCACTGTATTAACTACAATATAGGCGTGAATGAAAAAAATTTTCGACTTGAAATTTGATGTTTGGTAATGCAGGATTTGTTAAAAAATAGTTTGTAACTTATTTTTTTTTAAAAGGTCAAATGGGTCACGACAGGATCAACAAATTTATTTTCTGTGTATTTTTCTTAAGTGATATCGATATAAAAGAAGAAGTCACTTAGATTTTAAAAAGTGAGACAGTATGACAAATTTCAACAAGCCTACTTTGATTTTGATCCTTTTTTGGTGTAGGCATAAAGTACCTTTTCGTAAGATATAGTTAATTTGATAGAAATTTAGTACAAAGTTAATTCTGAACAAATCTCTTAAATAAATAAAGTTTTTCGTTATCTCTTACGAAGGTACTTTGCCTACATAGAAAGGGAAACAGATTAAAGTAGGCCTGCTGATTTGAAATTTGTTATACTATCATAATTTTAAATTCCAAAGGACTTCTTCAAGTAAAAGTATTTAATATCTCTTAAGAAAGAGACACGTTCACCTACACAGAAAATAGATTTTTGGATCCTGTCGAGATCTACTTGATTCCTCAAAAATAAAAATAAATCACAAATTACTTTCTAAGAAAATAGGCTTGCATCCCCATACATCATATTTCGACTCGAAAATATTTGTCATTCACATCTATATTGTAGTCAATCCAGGGTGTACAATTTAATACTTCAAAAAACAGCTGAGCACATTTTAAGACAAAACTGATGATGATTAACTTAATAAACATGTCTAAAAATACGGTTCATTATTGAGATCAGAATTCTTTTACATACTTTGAAAGAAACATTTGTATCAACATATATTATTGTCATACATGATATGGAGAATAGTTTTGTCTTTTCATTTCTAACTTACTTTTGAAGTATGCCAACGACGGCAACTGGAAATAATCAGACAAATAAATGATATGCATATTGTAAGAAAAAATCTTCAATAATAATCATTGTAAAAAAAGTTAAAAGAATATTTTTTTCTGACACTAGAAATCACCATAATTTTCACTAGAAAATATATACACCTAAGTTTCCTGAAATATTCAGCAGACATCTTATTTCTTTAGATTTTATTTCACAGTAAGAGCTCTCAAATGTTAATAGTGAATTTTTGGAATATTATTAAAGAATATATATGAAAAGTTGATTTTGGAAAATAATAGTTTTTGTAAGAAATACAATAGTATTTATTAACGAAAACATACATATTCACTTTAAAGAAAAACATACATAAACTTCTATAAGAACAAATACCCACAACGAATCAAAAAATAATACATACTTAGGTAAATCTGTCCTAAATGATGGTTATAAACATTCCCAATTTCGAAGCGGAAATGAAGATGTTCTTCACTTTCACGTACACAAATTAATCACATCACACCATTGCAATCTAACGCAATTACACGATTAGACGATTAGTACTGAATATCTTCCGATAGTAAACATTTTCCAGATAACCAGAAAACATTGAAAACAAAATACTAATTCTAATGCTAATTCTCGTAAAAACCCAATGCTGATTCGGTACGCATTAGAGGTAAATGTACACCTTACTACTATTAGTGAGGCGACTAATGAGAGTAGTTAGGGTGTATTTTAATATGTCGCCTTAATAACTCTTGTTAGATGGGTAATAAGGATTATTATGATAGTCAAACACCAGCAGCAATTTTTTTTCTTTTTTTAATACGGTCTTACTCCAATAAGATATGTTATTTGTAGTAGCTGGAGAATCTATGGTAATAATAAAACTATTTTAGGAAAATGATTTTAATTAATCTTAGTACTTCGATATATTGTAAATATTAGGTTTGCAATAATGGTTACAATTTTTTAAATAATATTAATAAGGATCGTTTTAGCAAGATACTTTAATAGATCGAATTTTCTCAGTACAATTAGATGATTAGTACTGAATATTTTCTGATAGTAAACATTTTCCAGATAACCAGAAAACAGTGAAAACAAAACACTTTAATAATGCTAATTCTACTAAAAACCCAATGCCGATTCGGTACCCATTAGAGGTAGATAGTACACCTTATTACTATTAGTGAGGCGACTAATGAGAGTAATTAGGGTGTATTTTAATATGCCGCGTTAACAACGATTGTTTGATCGATAATAAGGATTATTATGATAGTGAAACACCAGCAGCAATTAGTTTTTTTTTTTAATATGGACTTACTCCAATAAGATATGTTATTTGTAGAGCTGGGGAACCGATGGTAATAATAAACCTGTTTTAGGAAAACGGTTTTAATTAATCTTAGTACTTCGATATGCTGTAAATATTAGATTTGCAATAATGGTTAAATTTTTTTAATGAAATGAAATTTTCGGAGCTTTAAATATCTCTTTGTAATCTAGCCCAATTTAGTAGGACAATGTTTACGGCATTCAAACTAAAAGCATTTTTAATTTAATTATGGCTATTACAGTGATAACACTGCATTGTACTATTATTCTAAAAAAGGGTAAACACCACTGGATTAAGAACTACTGTTGAAAATGAAAAAAGCGTGCATGATATTGTTAATTCAGTAAGCGTCCGTTTCTACCGTGGACCTTATCTCGGTTTTCACTCATTTAAACAATGTTTGCTCATGTATTCTGTTTAAGTATTTACAGATATTATTTCGTTTGACATGTTTTCTGTTTTGTTGTACTCAACTTTTAGATTGCAAAAATATTACATTATTTTTATTATTTGGCACCTAAAGCTATTATTTAACGAGTTAAACTGAATGGACTGGGTTTAGAAAATATGTTTTACAAAATAATTTCTTCCTCTTCTAATTATTTTAAGCTTAACGTAACGTACAAATTAAAGCGTTTGAGAGGTTTTGTTACATCTCTCGATGAATTCAGTTTATCGGAGAAATTAAATTTACGTTACTAAGAAATTTTAATTCTTAAATGATAAACATATGTATTACTTAACACCACAACTTATACAACACCCTGCATCCCTAAACTAAAACTTATGCGGGAGGTGGATATATATTTGGAAACAACGGATACATAACTAAAATATGCTGGAATTAATTTCTGCTTCCAAAAAATATCCCAGCCCTTCAGCTGGGAATAGAACTCACAATCGCGGAATGTCCATACCGATCAACCACAGAGTTGTATACTTGCTTTTAATTAAGTTATTTATGTTAGTTTCTTTTTCAAATATTTCAATTACATTTTGGTCCACGATGATGATATTTCATTTAAAAGAACTTGACAAAATTTTATACTGATCTTTCCAGGAGAAGATTTTTCAAAGTAAGCGAAAAAACCTTTCCTCTGTAAATTTTGCGTTAAATGTATTTTATCAAAAATGTACTTTCCCAGAATATTCCCTTTCAGAGTAGCGGGGAATTTGTTACGGTTTATTTTTGCCATTAAAATAATATGTGATTATTTTCAGGAAGTCTCCTTTATTGAAAATATAGATATGTGGTATGTGGGTATACCGGGCGTAACAGGATCATGGTATACCCCCCTTTTCTCCTTTAGTTTTGAAGATAATTGATTGAAATTTGGGATATCCTATATACATAATAAGCTGCACTTTTTGACATAGAGTGATTTTTTTTCACTTCCGGTTTCGCCGGAAGTGACACTAACTTTAGATTTTTAAATGGAACACTCTGCATATTATTGCATTTTTGAATTCTACATAATTTTCTGAATCCAACGATAACAAATAAGTGACATTCAAAACGTCAATATTTTTTAAATTATAATTTTTAGTTTTCCATTTAAGTGTGACCCGTGTAATGCTAGAAAAATCGAAAAATTACGTGATTTATGAGCAAATAAAGTTCATCAAAATAGTTTTTGCGGAAAAACTAGTTTTTTTCAAAGGGAACCATATTGATACCGTGGTACCATTCATTAGTACTATTAAAAAGGAATTTGTTCATATGTCGTATTAAAATGTGCAATAAATACACACAAACTTATAGCTAAAGGAAAATAAGAAAATACAAATTTGTTCTAATTAAATGTTAAGAAGTAACTAAATAAGGTGGCTTTGAAAACAGTGAAATATTTAGCTTGTCAAACATTTGTTGGTTTACCGGTATTTTTATTGTCTTTAAAAATTGTTCAAAATTCCTGTTAATTGTGTTCAAAATGCCGCAAATTTATACAAGAGTTGAAAAAGTGGACAGGTTAATTATTTATGGGGAATGTAGAAAAACACTTTTATGCCAATCGATATCCTTATATACAATTTCTAGCGAGAAATTATTTTAATCGTCTTAAAAATAAGTTCCGAAGTGAGCCCAACAATGATCCCGAAGAAAATTTCATTCTTGACGAAGTAACGGAAATTCATGTTTTGGCTCGAGTAGCAGTTGATAAGACTGTTTTTTTTTAAGGCAAATTGGGTTTGATTTATAAATCAGTTACCAAACAGTAACCCGAATTTTGCACAAATACCACTATTTGTACGAAAATGATTACGAATGTAGGATGAAATATTGCAATTGAATTTTGCAGATAACGTGCAGCCAAACAATGATTTTTTGGGAATGATTTTATTTTAGGACGAGTCTAGGTTTACAAATTTGGGATTATTTAACCGACAAAATACAAAATATTGGTCACAAGAAAATCAAAATTTATTACGCGAGGGTAACTTTCAAGTGCGGTTCGGTTTCAATGTTTGGCTTGGAATAATCGGTAGTAGATTCATTGGTCCAATAATATTTAAGGGACCCCTGACTAGTGCCAGATACTTGGAATTTCTGCAAAATGAAATTGAGGGCAGTTTAGCTGAATTACTTTTCAATTTACGACATGGAATGTATTTGCAACAAGATGGCACTCCTTTCCATAATTCAAGGATAGTAATTGATTACCTTCAACGGAGATTCGGAAAAAACATAATTTCGACGAATGGTCCTGTGAGGTGGCCTCCTGATTTAACACCTCATGATTTCTTTGTTTGGGGTCATTTAAAATATATTGCCTACGCAACCGCCGTTACAACCCGTGAAGACCTGGAGCTACAAGTAAGATGCGCAATTAATGGTATAACGGCGCAGCAATTGGCGAACGTTCTTCGAGAAACAGCTATGCGAATGCATCGACGTTAATGGACAATATTTTGAACAACTGTTGTACTGTTTTGTGTTCATTTATTGTATTCCAGACCCACCTTACATATGACAAGGTAATTAGAATAAAATTGTATTTTCTTATTTTCTTTTAGCTGTAATTTTGTTTGTATTTATTGCACATTTTAATACAACATATGAATAAATTCCTTATTAATAGTACTAATAAATGGTACCACGGTACCAATATGATTCTATTTGAAAAAATTGAGTTTTTCCTCAAAAACGATTTTGATGAAATTTATTTGTTCATAAATCACGTAATTTAGTATTTTTAACGGTTCATTCAGAATAAATCGCATCCGTCACGGCACACTTAAATGAAATACTAAAAATTATATTTTAAATAACATTGACGTTTGAAATGTCACTTATTTAGTATCGTTGGAATCAGAGAATTATGCGGAATTCAAAAATGCAATAATATACAGGGTGTTCTATTAAATGATCTAAAGTTAGTGTCAGTTCCGGCGAAACCGGAAGTGAAAAAAAAATCACTTGTATGTCAAAAAGTGCTGTTTATTATGTATATAAAATTTCTCAGATTTTAATCAATTATCTTCAAAACGAAATGAGATAAGGGAGGTGTACTTTAATCCTGTTACACCCGGTACATGTATATATATATATATATATATATGAGTAGGAAGTTATTGAGGTTTAGGTATAATTAAGAATTTTAATAAATTCAATGGAATGAACAGTTGGATCTTGACCTGTTAGTGATATCCCCAGGTTACAATTTATAGCTCCATGCGTATCGTACTAGGACAGGAAGGTTGTCTTATTTTCTCTGGTTAAATCTGTATATATTGTTGGAGTTACCCAATGGTCGACTATATTGACCTGGTACATTCTGCACTGTCTACCCCTCAGTTTAAAGTTAATTAGTGTCAATCTTTTACTAATAAGGTGGCACTTGTTGAAACTAAAACAAAATAAAATACCTAAATGTTAACCGTTGTTATTAACTTGTATCTGACGAAAAATATATTGAGGATCTTAAAAACATGCTAAACTTCATCTCAAAACTCTTAATTCTTAGACAAGTTACCTTGTAGTCCGTGTATTCATTTATTTATATAAAGATTTGGTTAAGTTTTGATAAACAATTCATTTATTGGCACTTTTGACAGGAGTCAGAGATGCCAACTTCTACAATTGAATAATTGACAATATGTAGGAATGATGACATTTTTAGAATATGCTTTACCTTATAATCAAATTAACTATTAATAAAATAATCGAAGGACGTGGGAAAAAACCAATAACTTTTTAAGAGTAAAGAATGTAAGTAAAGTGCCTTAATTAATAATTTTATAAAGACTAGAAATATTCCAGAATACTGCAATCTAGGGGACAATGGTTGAACTGTCCCTAATCGCTAATAGCGGGCGATGGATATATTGGTTCTCTATTGATTTAGCCCTTTTTTCATAATAGGATTTTTATTGAATTTTAAAACGGAGTTTCTCTCTCGGCTTCCAGCGATCATGGGTGTAATTTGGCAGTTAATTGCTGTCAGTGTCTGCACTAAGACGGTTTGATCTGCGATCATCCGTTTTGGGATTAATCTATGTGTAGCAGCTAATTGTGATTTTGAATGGTGCTAGTTTATATTGTTCGGTTAATAGCAATGTTTGGCGAAATGGCATCTATTTAGGAGTATTTATTACAGCAAACTGCGATTATTTCACGCTTTCTATCATCTTCTGCCTCCATACCATCTAATAATTTCGTGGAATATAGTGAAACACCCTTCAAGGAAGGGTGTTAGTGGAGGGCTGGTTGTGACTGTAACTTTCCTCGTGAGTTGCCATTAAGTGTGACGGTGATCTAGAAAAGTGAAATTTTGGGGAGACCTTTTTTTCTTCTTTTTTTTTTTTTGGACATGGCTGACCTGCTGTTTCTGCCACCGCCGATTCTGGAGTTGCTACCTACTTGGAACCGACGGACATGCCAGGAAAGAAAAATACAGATAAGGGTGTTGCATTTAAGTAAATTGAAAATCTTCATAATAATTTTTTTTTAAGGAAAATATATATGTATATATACTTACCTGTGATCTAATAAGTATAAATTAGTTCACATAAGGACACTACTCAACAAGGTATAGCCTGACATAATTGCATCTAGTTTAGTTATAGCATAATTTCGTTAGAACTAATAAAGTTCTTTTCTTTTTTTTTGCAAGATAAAACATGGAATATAAAACAAAAATTATTAACAGTATCTGGAATTTAAAGACGAACACTGTTTTATCTACTTCTTAAGACTGTGCTATAAGTTCCACTGTCTTTATACAGGGTGGATTGGATACATCCCTTGCTATTTTTTTATATATGTCAATAGGCAAACATATTAGTGTGAACTAAAAGACCTTATATTTTTTTAAACTAAGCTAGGATATAACATACAGGGTGATATAAGTAAGTAAATAATTTTATTTTTGGATACTGTTTATCCAAACCCACAAGTTTTCCAACTATTGGGTGAATTAAATAAATACTCTGGCAGACTAAAAATAATAATTGAACTTATCTCTGTGTATGGTACATTTTGAAGATTATTTTGATTTGAATACTTGAGTATTTATTTAAGGTCATCAGCTGGTAAACTCAAAAATAGTATTATTGGACATACATGGGGATGTTGCGTGATCTTATGATAGAGTTTTATGAAAGTGTACAGTGGAAATTAGTATTTTCTTTATAGGTAATAATATTATGGAAAGTTTTTCCATTGTTTTTCGATTCTGAGTATGTGTATGCGTTAAGCTTAACCGACACGATACAAAACCGTGTTATTTTAATTACGACGTTTGCGATTAGAGCAAATTACCTACTGAATTTCCGCTTTTTATATTATAGAAAGTGTAACAGTTTCTTTGGTATTAGACAAAATTCTTTTGCTAAGGAGGTGAAAATCTTACCGTAATATTAAATTGTATATCAATTTATCTTGTAGTAAATTAGCCGATATCTGTATATTGCTTACAGCATCTACCGAACTTTTGCTATCGGTGAATATGGCAAATTTCGAGCTGTCGTAATTACAAGCAATTTCCATGGCTTTACCACTGGCTGTCAGTTCTGTATAAATGGAGGCCTCACTGGGCAGTTTGTATTTTTTGCTGACGTCTTCATTGGAATAATAGAATGCACAACTCACTTCGTTATTCATTTTCGAACCATCTGTGAATAGATATTAATGATCATTCCATTTTGTTTTTATTTCGCGGTTAAAGAAGTTATTTATTTGGTTTTCTGGTATGTTGTTAATATGTAAATAATAAGTGGTTACTTTGTACTCATAAGTTTTGTAATCTACCGTGAAACAAGGCATTTTATCATTTTTATATATGATTTCACTATATTGCGATATGTTGAGATAACTTTCAGCTATTAATGGTGTCGATTTCTTTTCCCAGTATGGAGATATTAGTCCTAATGTTGCTACTTTATGTAGATTATCTAATAACATTTTATTTTTTGAGTACATTTTGGTAACAAATAAGTCACTTAGAAAGTGTTGTCTTAAGTCTAGAGGTGGTTCAGCAGATTCTGTTTCAAGAGCATTTATAGGGGTACTTTTTAATAATCCCAAACATATTCGTAGGCACTTATTTTTTATTGTTTTCACTTTCTGCAGAGTCGTAGAGGAGGCGTTACCAATATTCATTACATATGTACTCACCATTCATAAAGCAATAAAATTACAAGGAAAGTCAGTCACTTTAATATGGATTAAAGGGCACGTAGGTATTCATAACAATGAGATTTTTGCAGCTTTGGCAAAATCGGCCACCAGCTCAGTAAACTTCATTGGAAACAATCTGTTATCACCTTCAAATTTCACCCGCAAACACAAACAACGTCTACCTCGCAATTGGCAACACCAATATGAACAGAATCAAAAAGGAAACCGATACAAACTAATTCAACCAAGTATACGAAAAAGCACATGGTTCTCAGACCACTTTAGTTGCCCATTTATAAGAACCATAAGTAGGATGAGAACAAAACATGCCCTACATTAAGCTCACAAATACAGAATAGGATTGGCAAACGCACCAGAATGTATATGTGGAGAAATTGCAGATCTTCAGCACCTAGCTCTCGAATGCCCACAGTATTTTCATTATATCTCAATCTCTACCAAGACTTTTTAAAAATTAGGAATTTATTTTCCAATAAACTTAGATAGTTTATTAAGCTCGGATAACACAAACATATATTATGCAATTTATAAATATATTAGAACCATTAAAATAGACTTGCAAAAAAAAATAGGATAAAAAAATCTACCCATAAAAAAAATTTATATAAATAAATATGGAAATTAACAAAACACTAATCCCTATTCCTATACAATGGGCTGGCTAATTGGTATCATCAAGCCATTACCTCCCCAACAACAACAACTTGTAGTAGACAGAACATAGATCATTGTTAAGACCATTATACGGCCGTATCTGGGAAGTTAAACCTAGATAATATTACTTACTCGGTACCTATTTAGACCTATGTTAATTGTGAAGTTGTTCACTTATACGTTTATGTACTTATTCATTTTTTTTTGTTTTTGACTCTACAGAGTTGGGACTTAGAGATATTTTGTAACGTAGATCTGCGGAATATGAATGTAGTTTTTTTTTGCTATTGTTTAATAATATACCATTATTATTTGTCACTGTAGACATGTCATTTTTTATCCCTGTTTAGTAAACTGGGGGATCATTGAGACCTTCTAAGAGTATTTTGTATGTGGTTTAATTTACTTGGCGCCCACTAGAACATCTTTATTTTTTTATTATTATTACTCCGCCCGTCTCCACTGACAGCGGCCGGCGAATACTCAACAACTGTCATCAAACAGCTGTTCTACTGTTGCCTGAGAGTGATAGTCTTTAGGTAACAAATTAAACCTGAGTTAATGAATATATTAAAGTAAAAAACAATAATATTAGAAACAGCTGTAGAATGATAAAATAAACTCAAATACTAAATTTAAGCGTACACGTTACATACAGTAAAACAGAATTTTGCTTTGGAGTTATTTTAAAGAATTTTATATCTGTACCACTTTATGATTACAAATAAAAATTGGGATAGTTCATTTGTTCATTGCTGAATTTTTCCACCATTCGCCTTCTTTTTTCCACAATGTAGATTCTGACTACGCCCATGCTAAACTTATTTCCATTTTTATTTTTTTCTGTCTCGGTGCATATCAGTCGTTTTTTAAAATGATCGTCACACCCTAAAAATTTTAAATAACTCGCATTTTCGTTCTACTTTAATGCTTCAATTTCGTTATGTTATTGTTATTAAGAATAAGTTCACCTATCACGACGATACGGGCCATGAATTTCGATAGAGTTATAAACGTGAAATCCTAGATGATGCTCTTTCTGGATACAATTTCTGTAATTCCCTATACAGCCAACGTTTTATTTAAAGGTAACGTGTTTCCATAGAGGTTAAATATTTATTCAGGTAATTAAATTCATAAGAGTCTGTTAGTACCGTAGCTAATTCTATGGATTTAAATTCGATATAACATGATTGCAACACGGCTAGTAGGTACTCAAGTTAATACGCGGCATTAACAGAAAATATTAACTTGTAGGTGTAAGCTGATAATTTAATTTAAGCTTTTCAAGAGAAGTCTTTTCTACGAGCCATTAAACTTCCATTTAAATATAAGAACATACTTATTCTTAAACCTGTTTGACCACATTAAATAAGTATAATATAATGAGATGAAAAAATGTTTCCTTCATTTTCAGGATGTTTCAAAGGTGAATGTATATACGTCAACTGTGGGCAGAGGGCATATAGTGGTTTCAATTTACCCACATTCATGAGTAAAGCTGCAAATCGTTTCTGTGTATCATGGTCATAGAGTACAGATGTCGCCGGCATTCACCTTGACCGCGAAACTCTTTCTTCAGTCCAGTCTATTATTAGCTTTCGAGTTGTGTACACGTTAAGTCATTTGGGCGTATTGCATATTGTTTTTGTGTTTCTATGTTATTTGTTGTACTGTATTGTTGATATTAATTAAATAATAAAGTATGGCAGACGTACGCAGGGGTAGAAAACAGCCATTTGCTGACAAAGCGAATAAATTCATAGGTGAATTCCCGGATTTAATGGTGCTAAAATAATTTGTAAAGTGTGCGAGAAAGATTTGATGTTCTAGGATAAGCGTGATTGTGGACCTCACGTAAATAGTGTACACTATAAAAATAAAAAAATGGCGTGCCTTCGACAACACAGTTTATGTTTCATTTACTATTAATGCTGATTGCCTGTGATGTTTCGCTGTACATACTCGATAAACAACAATTTCCAGAGTTCTGGAATAAATACAATGCCCAGGTGAAGTTACCAAATCGCACAACGTTAGTAACTATCTACCAACTGTACACGTAGACATGGTAAATAAGATGAAATGTGAATTAAAAAATACACGGCTGTGGTTGATGATACAACAGATTGTAAAAAAAATCCATTTTAAATGTTATAGCACAAGTACTGGACCCTCTTAAACCGACAGTTCCACTGTTACTAGCTAGCAAAAGACTAAGTCAGTGTACTAGCGAAACAATTACCAGGGTGGTGCTGGAGACGTTAGAAAAATTTGAACTGTCAAAATGTCAAGTGTTGATGTTTGTGACGGATGGCGCCGTGACAATGCGTTCCGTAGGCCGTTCTTTACAAGAAAAAGGTTGTACGTTTATACATGTTACGTGTAAAGTGCATACTTTACATCTTGTGGCAGAAACTATTCGAAAAGATTTTCCAGAGGTGTATGCATTAATAGCAAATACAAAAAAAGTGTTTCTAAAATCTTCTAAATGTCTTCGTGCATTTCATAGCAAGTATCTCGGTATTCCTGAACCACCACAGCCGATTCTTACACGTTGGGGAACATGGTTGCAGGCAGCTTTTTATTATGCAGAATATTTCCTATTTCCAACAAATAAAAGCTGTGATATTACAATTCAATCCAGATGCGGCTGCAGCTATTAAGGAAAGCCAGACAAAATTCGAAGATATTTCCGTTGAAATAGCTTTAAAAAATATTGCGAAGAACTATAAACCATTACATGAAAGCATAAAAAAATTAGAAAACAGTGCGTTGTCGTTAGCGGAGTCACTGCAAATAGTAGACGAAGTAAATCCATTGGTACACGCTGTAGGTGACGAAACAAATGAGCGCGTTAAAGAAAAGTTCGTAAGTGTGTTAAATAATGACACCGGTTTTACCAAATTAAGATAAATATGTGATGGTGCAGCCCCAGATTCGTTAAGTGCGTTCAAAGACTATTTTACGTATGCGTGTGTCGAACGGTCGTTTTAAAATATAAGAATATATTTTCACCAAAGTGAATATCACTCATGGAGACAACCATAGAAACATACCTGATGCTGCAAAATGGCTACACATCTTCTCCAGTTTGTGATAAGTACGCTAGTTCATCAAGCTAGTTAAAAGGGTAAGCTGTACATGCATTGTTATAAATTGTAGCAGTTTATTGTTTCTCGTATTAGTTAATTTCGCATACGCCACTGTCCTATGGAACATTTTTGACAGCCCTATTCATGAGCCCACGAAAATCGCTACTGAGATACAGGATGTTTTATTGATGCTGACCAAATTTTTCTTTGGTCATAACTTTTGAGCCACACTGTATAAACAGTTCGTGTTTGAAACGTATATTTTAGTAGATAAAGCAAAATCAATCAAAATATTATTTGTTTAATCAAATTAATATTCTTGAATTGTAGCCAAGATTGTGTGACATTAAATAAATTAAGCACTTCTATAGTAGGTTTAATATCCCCCATATTTGTAAATCCCTTTCTTGAATAACCTGACTAACTCCACTCGTAGACGTAGACAAAATAGTTACAAATAATGACGGCTGATTCATTTCTTCAAGAACATGTCTAGAAATTTTGTTTTTATTTTCAATAGAATTTTCAATTTATCCCTCCATTACTGTTTAGCTTCTATCCTCCACGAGTTTAAGTATTCCTATGTTCACGCCTGTCTCGACCAATAATGACGCTGACAACCTTCGCGGAATCTGGTACTTTTAAAAGGCTATTTGGCGGAGCATTTTATCAAAGAACTGGTTTAAGATTAAAAAAGATATCGACCTCGCATATAAAAACTATATACTGATAGATAGTATTCAGAATAATATTAAAAAAAATGTTAAATCGTTTTAGTCATATATTAACTCTACAAAAAAAAACTACTGCCACCCCAAACAAAGTTCTTCTAAGAGACGACACAACAACCTTCACGATATATCGAACGAATTTTCCGAATGCTTCATAGAATCTTTTTCGCCACCGTCCGAAACAAATACGTATTTTAATAATGAAAATTTGTGCATTGCAAATAACTTCATACATTGTGAGTGTCTAGATATTAGTATAGTACTATTTGCATCAAAAATACGAAAACCCAATCTTACCAAGGAGTTCGATGGTATACCTTCTTTCGTTACTAGAGATTGTGCTTATATTTTTGCAGAGCCTCTTACCAAAATATTTAGTTTATCATTAATGGTCGACCAATTTCCAAAAACATGGAAAAATTTCCGCATTTGCCTAATTTGCAAAAAAGTCAGAGGGGTAACATCGAAAACTATCGGCCCATTACAATAATCTGTAACTTTGCTAAAGCTTTCGAGTTTGCCTTATATGATACACTATATGCTCATATTGAGGGGCAGATTACGATATATCAGTGTGGTATTTTACATGGTAAATCCACGATACCAATCTGTTTCATGTAATTCAATTCATAGAGGAAATCATAAGATGTTAACATGATTTACACAATTTTTTCAAAAATTACTTAAGTAATAGAATGCAACACTTAGAATACTGTGGTTTCAAGTCTAATGAAATTCCTGCTAAATCGTGGGTACCTGAGGGTTCCATTCTGAGTCCCTACTTTATAAATACAAATTGAATGGAGAGATAAGGGCTATAGTGTGGTGGCCATATTGTATATTGCCTCAATATTCGGAATCAATTATTAAAACGAAGTCAATCCGGATGTTAATTAAATAAAATATTCATTTGCCAAGATATCGTCATTATATGACTTAAAGTTTAATGCATTTCTAGATAGTTGAAGAGACTGTTTGAATCAAACTGGAAATCATAAAGTGTTTTTTGAAAAAAATTGAAAAAAGAAATTGCAACACCCCCGTCCAATTGTTGGCATAACACAATAAGCTGGGGGTTGTACTTATGAACCGGTAGCTCAGTGAGCAGGTCGTGAATAAGGGCTTAGATTGATTTGAGTTATCACCAAAATCTAGGCTGGGCGCCAGGACTTTTGCAAGTACCAAATAATTAAAATTTTATTTTAAAAGGTAAAGATAACGTTAAACTTGAATTCGGTTGGGAAGGAAGTTGAATAAAAAAAATATTATTTAATAAAAAAATATAATAAAGACTGGTATATGTACACAATATTTACAAGTCAAAAAAAATTAATTGTGGTTGAAGACCAAAAACTAACCAAAAAAATGATACGTGAAAGAGAAAAAAAATGACGTTATCAAGAGAATACAAAAAAAATTAGAATTACTGATCTCTCACAAATTTCTTCTGACCAAATAAAACTTTCACTGGGGACGAAGATCTTACGTAACTTCCAAGGGGTTAGTCCAGCGAAGAATCCACCAACGGCTAAGCTCTTAATGGGTTCGGTGTCAATTTGACTCACCACTGTCAGTACTGCAGTAACCCTTGAGAAAAAGTGACAGTTGTGTAAAATATCGTTTTTCTGCTCCACCCTGTATATAATGATCAGTTCGATCCACCAGTTATCCTCTTCTCTTGGTCCAGGTATTTACATAAAACGGGGAGAGTTTTATGAGATCAGTATTATAGGCAAAACAAAGTTAAAAGCTGTGACGTTTGATTTGTCCAGCTACATAGACAAAATATGAGTTAACACAAATTTACAGAGTAAATTGCAAACTAAACAAATTAGGATCGGTATCCTACAATATTTTAGGAAGTTGAAGACTTCAACTAACTTAAGTATTAATAAAAGTTAAGTTAAATAGAAAAAATACTAGTCCAACAAATAAACTAGGTGTAGCTACGATGATAAACAAAGTGAAATAGGTATTCCCTATATGTTAAGATATTTTTTTACTAAAAGAAGTTAATCCTCAAGAAAATAGAATTTAGAATGTCTGTATACAGACAGACAACTAGAAAGATAACGTAAATAAATATTTGCTAAATATAAAACAATAGATAGTTTTCAACTTAGAGGTAACGTTAAATTAAATCATTTATTAGTTCCTCGGAGAGAGGTTCTAATGAATTGCAGATAAAGTTAAATAAAGATATATACTTGACTATATGTTTACTTTAGATAATTAAAAGTCAAGTGCCAGATAACTAGGCAGGTATCTTTGCCAGAGATCTAGGCAAGGTTCCCCTAGAGCAGCGTACCTGATTAAATACTAAGTAAACGTTCAAGTAAGCAGTCGATATTTTAAATTTAGAAAAACCTTACGTTTCTGAGATCTGGTTGATAAATATATGCACTGGTATAAAATAATCCACCACAAAACAAATGCACCAAATTAGATAATTTTCACAATTTTCACAGGTTATAAACAAATAGGTTTGGGCCAACCAGGTGTACCAATCTCCAAATGTCACCAGTCACCACTATCAGAGTGCTACCAACGTAGCTAAGTGACCTAAAACATCAACAAGCAAAGACAGAAAACATCTAACTACGATACAAAATGGCAACATCCGTTGCCGAGTAAATCTAAAATTTACAATAACCGAAAGTTAGTTTAAATTAACACACGAAATTATTACAATATCAAAGTGATATTAGATAAATTGCCAGCAAGGCACGATAAATTGATACTAATCAATATTAATGATGGCTGTTCCAAAGAACAACCAGGGTGAACTGATCACCGAAAAGCAAATTCGCCCAAGGCGTAAATTAAGATAATTACGGTACAATATTATTATGAAAATTACCTCAACGGTACTTTAAATCAATATAGCAACTTTTTAAATAATAATTAGCATAAAATCACAAGATAATACCAGAAAACATATAAATTTTACCAGACCGCAGAATTATAGATGATTTCCATCTGAACGCTGCACTAGTAAGAAGGAGGAAGCTTCGTTCTGTTCTCCCACCTAAATTCGGTTATAGTTTGGAAAGAGACAGACATTTGTGAGTAAAGTATGAGCAATAAAGATGGATAGATATTTAGTGCCAAAGATCTGTAAAACCAACTGTTCCAGTATAAATCAGTGGCGCCATCTGGACTAGACTAGCAGAAACTTAATTCATCGTGGAACACAACAACCTGGATTGAAATAGCTTGCAATTTCGTTACAAAATTAAACCCATAATACGTTTCTTATGTAATGTTTCTGGTTTCTTTATATAATCGTAATCACCATCATCTTCTCTCTGTCTGATTTAGGTTAGAATCCGGATCGCTGATGATCAGATTATCGAACGGTATTACATTTGTCTTTTTAAGTTGTTATTTACTTAATATCTAGTATCATATTTGACACTATATATACTTGTTTTTACTATTATATTAAGATTATATAAATGCATGTTGTAAAAATACGTCATTATGTATATCATACCCGTATTTATTTAATTATTTAATCATTTTTTCCATTGTAACATATTAAATATAAAAGACGTAGATATATATGTAATCTAAAAGCATTTAAAAAATGTGTCGCTTATTATAATGTACAAATGGAGATAAACCTACAAGGCCAAAATTACAATGGAATTACGAATGCTCCCTGCATGAGGCATCGTTTGCACGCACAGCTTTTATGTTTCATTTAACATGAATACCTTTAAATGACGTATATTAAAATAAAATTATGGTAATAAAAAGCCTAAAAAGTTACGTTTTTGTACGTATTGTGTATTTCAGAAAGAATGAGTAATTTTATACACAGAACACAATGGTATTTCTTCTTCATTATTCGGTAAATAAATTTAATTTTATACAACATTCACCAAATCACTTGGTACAATTATGCAACATAAGAGTCTTGAGACGAAATTGGCTTTATATACGAGGTTTTTCTAAAAAACAATTAAAAAGTTTGAGGGAGTGATCTGAATTCAAACGACTTCGATTTAATTCGAATTATCTATAAAGTTTTATAAGTGGCAGGAAAATTTTCGGTAAATGAATTCTTTCATTAAAATATGAAAGTCCCTTCTATTTCCAAACTTTATGTAAACATTGTTTATTATTATCGATAACCATATGCAAATATATAATTTAATATCAATACTATTTTATGGATAATTACAAAAGTAATAACTAAAGTAATAAATTATATTTATTGTTACCAATTTGCAATGCTGTAACTTCAGAAGGTTATATATTATACATATATTATACTACTGCTATAAATGACAATTAGATGTACATATGTATGTATGTATGTATGTATGTATGTATGTATGTATGTATGTATGTATGTATGTATGTATGTATGTATGTATGTATGTATGTATGTATGTATGTATGTATGTATGTATGTATGTATGTATGTATGTATGTATGTATGTATGTATGTATGTATGTATGTATGTATGTATGTATGTATGTATGTATGTATGTATGTATGTATGTATGTATGTATGTATGTATGTATGTATGTATGTATGTATGTATGTATGTATGTATGTATGTATGTATGTATGTATGTATGTATGTATGTATGTATGTATGTATGTATGTATGTATGTATGTATGTATGTATGTATGTATGTATGTATGTATGTATGTATGTATGTATGTATGTATGTATGTATGTATGTATGTATGTATGTATGTATGTATGTATGTATGTATGTATGTATGTATGTATGTATGTATGTATGTATGTATGTATGTATGTATGTATGTATGTATGTATGTATGTATGTATGTATGTATGTATGTATGTATGTATGTATGTATGTATGTATGTATGTATGTATGTATGTATGTATGTATGTATGTATGTATGTATGTATGTATGTATGTATGTATGTATGTATGTATGTATGTATGTATGTATGTATGTATGTATGTATGTATGTATGTATGTATGTATGTATGTATGTATGTATGTATGTATGTATGTATGTATGTATGTATGTATGTATGTATGTATGTATGTATGTATGTATGTATGTATGTATGTATGTATGTATGTATGTATGTATGTATGTATGTATGTATGTGTGTATGTATGTATGTATGTATGTATGTATGTATGTATGTATGTATGTATGTATGCATGCATGCATGCATGCATGCATGCATGTATGCATGTATGTATGTATGTATGTATGTATGTATGTATATATATATATATATATATATATATATATATATATATATATATATATATATATATATATATATATATATATATATATATATATATATATATGTAGGGTAGAGGGATGATGATAGGTATACAAGTATTACATTAAGATATGTCCCCCTAGAAAACAAGGTCGACGTGTGAATTAGTGAAACACGACGACCTTGTTTTCTAGGGGACATATCTTAATGTAATACTTGTATACCTATCATCATCCCTTTACCCTACACGGCCACGACCTCAAAAAAATTCAAATAGCAAAGGGGGTCGATCTTTTGAAATATCTTTCAATTCTCTACATAAGTATTTATTTTTTTAAACTTTTATCGATTCTTTCATGAGAAATAATTGTTTCATTATTTTAGGTTCGGAAAATAAAAATAAAAGAAGTAGTTTAATTTATCGTATGTATTGTTCAAAATTACTCCCACCGACTTCCATAGAGTAATATAATTTGCCTTGAAATTCTATACGAACATTTCTGAACACATCTGGAGTCAATAAACGGCATTCTCGAACAATTCTTTCACGTAACTCTTCCAGAGATGCAGGTTTTGTTGCAAATACCTTCGATTTCAAATGTCCCCACAGAAAGAAATCTAAGTGAGTTAAATCGGGTGACCTAGCGGGCCACTCCACATGACCTCTTCTTTCAATCCATCGCTCAGGAAGCCGATTATCCAAAAATTGACGGACTGCTATAGCAAAATGTGGGGTGCCCCATCCTGTTGAAAAAACAGTTCGCCCTCTAAAAGATTATCGTCTTCTTCGAGGATTTGGGTAATCATTGAGTCGATGTTATTTTCTAACAGATCGAAGTACCTTTCGCCATTTAAATTATCAGGAATAAAACACGGCCTGACAATGTGATCCCCTAAGATGCCATCCCAAACATTTAATAGGCATTTGGATATGAATTTCCATGAACAAATGTGGATTGGTTTCACTCCAATACCTACAATTGTGCCTGTTTACCCCCCCCATTTAACTGAAATATCGATTCATCAAAAAAACACGTATTGTATAGTAGATTGGCATTACCGTTTAATTGTTCACTAAAAATCTCACAGAATTCAGGCCGACGATCGGGATCATCTTCGTTTAATTCATGTACCAATGTAAATTTATATGGATGAAATTTGTGGGCCTACAATTCGATGAACACTGCTTCGTGATACACCAGAAGCCTCAGCTGCTTTCTGATCGATTGAGTATTATCCATCTGCAAATGACCCAAAACTACCACTTCGACTACCTCATTCCTAATCGGTCGCTGAGGTTCATGCTTTTTGTTTCCTACAGAACCTGTTTCCATAAATGTTGTCAATAATTGTAAAACATACTGAGAACCAACCCTTCTATCTGGGTGATTTCTATTGAATATACGCTCCGTAGCTCTAGCACAATTATCGTTTTTAAAATAAATGCTGACAATTTCTATTCTCTCCTGAAGGGTATAAACCATTTTGAGAACTCACTCTGATAAAATGTATCTCGATTTAAAATTAGTTGTGAACACATTAATGTTCAAGGACTATGAAATACTTATGAGTCTTTTACTATTCTAAATCTAAACGGATAAGGAAAGTGTTTTTGTCGAAAAAACTCGTGTTGATTTGAGAGCACTAAAAAATATAGTTTTTTTATAAATTCCAATACCCAGTGCCGTATATTTTAGATTTCTTAAACAATTTCGATTGTGTGAAATCATAAAAAATAAAATTATTTTCCGTAAGAACGAATCGATAAAAGTTAAAAAAATACACAGTTATGTAAGGAATTGAAAGACCTTTCAAAAGATGTGTCGCTCGACCCCCTTGCTATTTGAATTTTTTGAGGGGGTGGCCGTGTAGGGTAGAGGGATGATGATAGGTATACAAGTATTACATTAAAATATGTCCCCCTTGGAAACAAGGTCGACGTGTTTCACCAATTTTTCAAAAAATTTATATTTCCAAAGTTATTCAAGGTGCCGACTTTTGGTTGGGACACCCTGTATATATATGCCTATAAGATTATTTTTGGCCCGATATCAAAAAAGTTGTTTTTTGTGCAGAAAAACTCAAACAAATAGTTTTATAATTTTATTATTATTAGTAATTTATGAATTATAAACTAAAATATGGATAAAATCATCATGAAGAGCTCTCCTGAAGATGATCCAAATTTGATAAAACTTGGTGATAAGATAAAGAATACAACGTAGGAACATGCAGAATTGCAAATGGAAGAAGAATGCAAACCGTGGACACGTGTTTCTGACTAATTGGTCTTTATCAGCACGGTGTAGCTGAGTTAAATGATAGACAAAACACTAAAGGAAAACCACTGACAGGAGGCCAGTTGCATCTTTGTGGCTTCCACTTGGATGGCTCTATATAAGAGCGTCGACCAAGCATCGCACATGCGGGCAACTATAGCAACCTGCTATAGTTGCCCTATAATTAATAAACAATAACACTCGACGAATTGGCACTATCACTCCTACGCACAAATATAGCAAAACGTACATAGCAAAACAACTGTTGACTGTGATAAGCCAAATTCATGGGCCAGTCTTCTTGTACTTGTACCAGGATTTTCTTCAACCTCCTCCAGAAGTTCTAGTTTGACATCTAGAATCCTATTCGTAACTAGTCGTCCACAATTGTGATTTGGAGACTTAAAACTTCGTATTTGTTGAACAGTTGCTACGAATGCATTTTCATGTGGGGCTACGTCAAGATATCGTTCCATGTAAAGCCGTCTTCCTTGTCTAGTATTTTCATCGGCTTGAAAATATACCTTTAACATATCCACCTACTTAGAATTAGAATAATTATTCGCCATTGTTATCACTACTTTTCATCGAACGAACAAATTAATTATAAATAATAAATAACGGTAGCACAGTAACTTTGAAAAACTTTGATTGTTACATTTAGTTGTTTTGGCCGTCGGTAGCATTTTGGTGGTGCTGATCTGCTGAATGTACATTCAGAGTGGTGTTGTCTTGAGTGCAGAACCGGATTGAGTTACATTAAAATTTATAATTTATAATTGAGAATTGTATAGAAATAATAGCCAACTGCCAGCTAAATCGATTATATATGATAATAAATTATGACTCAAATTCCCGAAAGTCACCGAGCCGAGCCATCGATGTTGATTAATAAATGTATTCGAATAGCCGTTATTCGATTATTAAAATTATGTTATCAGGGTTATAAATCTTTAAATCGTACCAACTTTTGATACAAAATTCCACTATAAATCAAAAAATTGTACTAGAATGCTTTTTTGGAAGCGTTCTTTTATGAAATAATAAAAAAAACAGTATGAACCGAGACCCACTCTTGCGAAACTAACTTGGAAGAAAACGTATTGTTTTCCTGTAAAACATTTTTGACAGTTGAACTTAATTATTCTGGTGACAAGCAGAACATAATTCTTTTACAGAATGAACAAAGGCCCAGAGAACAACCAAAAAAAGACACAGTAGAAGGAAATGTTTTAAAAGGAGTTTATCTTTTTCTAAAATAATTTCGTAATCAAAACGAGTATTTCTGCTCTACGAATCGCCTTGAAACATGCTTACTAAAAATTATTGCTGATTGCTGATTGGTTGAATACAAATTTTCTGTTCTTCCATGATTGGATTAACTAAACTGTTTACTTATATTTAGAGCACGAAAAAGAGACAAGGCAATGACAAGTGAATCGTGTATATAAGACGGGCATTATTTGTTCATTTGTTTATTGAAATACTACATAGAGGAACAAATTATAAGAATGTACTAGATTTTTGAAAGAGGTGCCGTTGTACTAAAAATTAAATGGGCAAATTTCGATGTTTGTATAGGTTAACTCGGTAACCGTAAGAGATACCAAAAAAAATGGAAGACACATTCTCGATCTCTTTTTTTGAGACAAGTTCACTGGCGAAAAATTTTCTATCGTCTTTTGTTTTCAAGTTATAAAGAAAAGTTAAATTTTTCGACTTTTAGACACATCAATATCTTATGTTTGTAAAGTTATGAAAAAACAACTTTTACATTCTTCAAGCACTTCTTTCTGTATAATACACTGGCGTCGAGGAAATTTTAAAAAAAGGTGCAATTTCGAGTTATGGCATAAAGTTTCTCTCATTAATTGTGGGTCCTTTAACAAGCCAAGTACAAAAAATCAGATATTTATATCTAACATTATAATACATTACAATTACAAAATAAAAATTCTAATTAAAGTAAATGTTCAAACTGATGTCCGTTATGTTCGATACATAAATTACACCTCTTTATAACATATAGTTTATCATTAATGTGGCCTAAAAGGAAAAAATCCAGTGGCGCTAAGTCAGGTGATCGTGGTGGCCACCTCACTGATCCGTTACTTTTCATCCAGTTATGTCCAAAAGTGGTATTTAATGATTCTGAAATGGTCCTCATATTATGAAGTGGTGCACCATCTTGTTGGAAGAACTGATTTCTTGCCTCAATTAAGGGTAGATTGTCCATAATTTCTTCAATAATTTTCTGGTTTGAGATTTCGTAGTACCGTTGGTCATTAAGGTTTTCTTGATATATGTGATATGTTAAAACACGATTGCCACGTAGAGCACACCAAACACTAAAACCAAAGCGACCCTGAGATCGCACGTCATCGGTACGGTGAGGGTTCATTCCTGACCAGTAGTGCTCGTTGTGCCCGTTGAAAATTCCTGCACTGCTAATGTAGGCTTCATCTGTCCAAATTACATTTCTAGAGAAGAATGGATCTTGTTGACTTTTTGGACGATAATATGCAAAACTCCAATCGTCGCTGAAGATCAGTTGGTTGCAGGTATATTGTTTCCTTATTGTATAAGGCCTGAATTTGGGTGTCTTCAAAATACCCAAAGCTTGACATCTTGAAATTCCAGAATCAGCTTCAATTTGACGATTTAAAATTGAAGGTTTTGCAACAGCCATTCCAATTACAGTTATAGAAGTTTATTCAGCATCTTCAATGTTGTAATTCTCTTGGCTTGTTGAAAGACCCCCAATTAATGAGATTTTCTTTTAACCCTTTAAAAATAGCTTTATTAGATTGTCTTCTTTCTGGATAGCAATTGAAATATATTTCGGATGCAATATTACAATTGTTATTATTTTGAATAAAGCACTCTGGCATATTATATTTCTCGTAATTTTCACTTTTTCTTTTAAATGAGGTGTAATTATGACGGAAACAAAATCATTAATATGCAATTTAATGACAAACGGATAATCATTGTCACATATGACACACGCTTACTTGGAATAAATGAAAAAAAGACGCAAAAATAATCTACTAGAAGATTATTTTCGCCATTAAATACTTACCCATCAAAAACGACCCCACATATGATATATTGTTTGAAAGAAAAAATTTTTCTTTTCAACTAAACCATATCCAACTATGATTCCCATTTTAAAAAAATACAACCTTATTCCATAATTCGAAATTGCACTTTTTTTTAATTTTATCGACGCCAAAAAAGTCCCTGAAGAATGTAAAAGTTGTTTTTTCATAACTTTACAAACAACCAAGATATTGACGTGTCTAAAAGTCTAAAAATCGAATTTTTGTTTGTAATTCGAAAACAAAAGACGATAGCAAATTTTTGTTTCGCTAGTGAATATAACTCAAAAAGAAAGATCGAGAATGTGTCTTCTATTTTTTTTGTATCTCTTACAGTTACCGAGATACCCTATACAAACTTCGAAATTTGCATACCCTGTAAAATTGTACTAGAAATCACAACCCTGTCAGCACTAATAGACTGGACAAAAACATAAAGCTAAGTGTGATGTTCACGTGATCATATCGGACCGCGGAACGCTTCGTTTTCCTATTGGTCTACCGGCAATAAAATCGAGGAAGACGAACCCCGCCTATTTTACAGAATTGTAATCAGGCACGTCGTGTATAAGAGCGAGCAGTTATTTGGTTTATTTGATTTTTATTTGTCCATCGTTATTGCTACTGTTTTGTGTCCGGGTTATTTAAAATACGATACGAAATGTCTAGTATCGACACTGCAGATGAAATGAGAAATAATGTTTACTTAAGTCCACCTAGAAAACTGTTTAATGTTATTGTAATTCTAAAACTGGTCCTGCTCAGTTCCATCGATTACAGCGACATAGACTGTGACGGCGATCACGTGCAAGCTGCGGGTATGTCTTTTATTCTCTATAGGGGCTTACGAAAATATACCACGAGTGGCCAATTCACTATAGCTGTCTTTGTTATTCTCATAGCATTAGATAGAGGGAATAATAATTGCCAATCGCTCAGTGTGAATTTACGTGAACGCCTTATATCTTGGAAATAAATATACTATTGTAGCGTCGTTTTTGACATTAGGTAAATCGAGGATAAGTTTGGCTTCGATTTAAGTACGTTATTTTCTTTGTGATTTTATTTCAGTTTTGCGATATTCAGTGCCTCAAAGTACTTTTTGTTATTAGAATAGTTCTTGCCAAAGCTTGGATTTTGTTTAGAAATAAAGTTGGGTAATTGTTTTTATTTAGTGAATGAATCGTGTTACTGATTTGGACTCGTTTTTTTCATCTTAATTCATACGAATATGCATGATGATGCGTGTGATGTGATAAGAATAGCCTGCAGTCAGTGGAATGTGAAATTTTTTGATAGTGCCAATCGATTGTACTCGACGAAATATATTGAGGGTAATCGGGTGTAAGGGAACTTTGCTTTAGCATTATACGCCACTGTCTCTCAAGTAATGGATTTTTCCTTCCTAGCATTGACGCGTAAGAAAGAAGTAAGAAAAAGTACGAAGCAAATGACATATATTTGTGCCGATAGTTACGTAGTTCTGAAAGTGGTCTGATCCCCCAAGACTAAGTCAACAGTGGTTCCAGAATATAAGTACGGATTGGAAGAGGGAAGTGAGGTTAGTGTACTAGTATACGTTCTGGGACACACCGAGATTATAGGAAAGGGGAATGCAGACGAGCTAGCAAGGCTTGAAATCAAAGAACCCTATCTTGGTTTTGAGCCTATTTTTTAGGCATCACAAGAAAACAGGTCACAACTACCCTTATGAAATGGGATTACGAGATTTAAAACAGTAATAGACGTTAAGCAGCGACTACAAATAAGCCCGGAATTTTGTGACAGAGCCCGAAAATTCACGTACCGCCTGTAAACTCAGGACGTACGTATCATTAACAGAAGTTGAGGAAGACCCCCCACATCTTGAATAGTTGTCCAAGATGTGAAAGGAATGCAGAAGTGTTCTACCATGGCGCAGTGTGAAATATTTGTTAAGCTAAGGTATGAAACCCTCGGCGCTGAAATACCTCGGAGAGAAAAGGTTACTTTAGTCGAATGAAATCTTGACCTTCATGAGAAAATCGATGTATAACAAATAGTTGACGAGAAGGTAAGGAGTTAATAAAAATTACTTTTTTATAGCCTAATTGCCTTGGTGCTAGCCTCCTCCAAAAGCCTACAAGCTATGGATAACTGATCGATCCAGTTTGTCGCTGGTTTATTCGTACACTTCAAATCGAATAAGGAATCAAACTGAATATCATTGATTGTCCGTTGAAAACTGTGTTACTTTTCAGTCTTATTTAAATCTAATTTCGCCATAAGTAAATAGCCTTCTTTATCATAATTACATCCATTATCATTATAAAAATAATCTGACAAAAATTCACTCAACTCAAAAAATTGAGTTACAGGACGATTAGTAATAGTTACATTGACTGTACCAGAAATTTCATAGTAACATTATCGTTAGTAAGGAGAAATTACGATTTTGGAGAGGTTGATATATTAATTAGCTAATACAGTTTTAAACATCTACATTTACATAATTGAAATAATGTAAACAAAATACGTTTAGCTTACTCCTTACCTTACATAAATAAGATCTCTGCTTTTAATGACTGTTGTATTTTTTGCAACTGATTACATGAAACAAATATCTACCACCAACGTGATGCTAGTGCCATTTTTTTTGTTTAACTGAACTAAAAATATTACAAAAAAGTAGTACCCTTTAAAAGAATAGTAGTGTGGGTTAAGTAGACTAAAGATTGTTAATTTCGTCATAACTGTAACCGATATGACTCTGTTAAATGACGTTTAAATAATTAATTTCCCTTCCGTTTTTATATAAATTTCCATCCATAATGAAATACTTCAAGTAAATATATCCATTAGCGATAAATATTAAATATAATATCATAATAGCAAGTTCAAGAAGTAAACGGAACGTTATCCTAAATTCAACATTAAATTTACATATTCAACCCCTTTAAGAGCTAAGTAACTTGACCTCAAGCCTCTTGTCACAAACAAATGAAGTTCTAAAACCCCATTAATTCTGTTAAAGTTTAGAAACTCGAGGAAAATTCATTATGGACGACTTTAATAGAAAATTATATAAATTATTTTTCTTCTTATTTCTTATTTATAATTAAAAATGTCAGTACTTGAAAAAGCTTATCTGCAGGACTGTTGATACATATAAAAAGAAATTAGATAAACTGATTTGAGGAAAACCTTGATATCAAGATTAATTTAATGAAGAGATTATACTGTAGAAAATCAGTCATGCGTGTAATTAATATGATCAACAGTTATAATGTGTCTGTAGAAGAGTTTAATTAAGTTAATTTTACCTACCAAAATGAAATAATTTTTTAGTTGTTATTTTTTAGTTTAGGCATGTCGGGCAATCGTGCGTCCGACCTCGATATCTCAAGTTCTATGATAGCTAGAAACTTGATTTAAAAACATAAGTAAACTAGAGTAAAAAGTCTATAATCGGAAATTGTTTTCAGTTAGCGATTCTACAGGGTCAAGTAACATTTTTTTTAATGAAATGCCATGTATATCAGAACATTTTTTTGAAATCTCTTTGTGGCCTCCTTTCACTCCTGTATTATTATTAACTTTCTTCCAACCACTTGGATGTAATGTTTTTTTTTGCTGAAATTATACCATTTATACGTGTATATAAAAAATATCACTACAATCACAACTATCGATTTTAAGAAAAAATATATTAGTACCTGTTTTGAGATATCTGTGTGATGACACTCAGCCATTTTCATTTTCTAAAAATATATAGGGTGGCCAAATAGGATTTTTAAATTTACAACTTTTTGAACTGATTTTCTCAAAATTTTCAAATGGAACAACCCTGTATGTTTTCGGACGATGTGATGTAGGTTTGAAAAACGAAAATTTTTTGTATGTACATTTCTATGGCTATTTGTGACCATTTTCAATTTATTGGACAATAACTGCAAAATCAGCGATAAAAATGAGGGTTTCTTTCAAATAATTTAAGGTATTATAATAAACGTCTTTATTGATTAAATATGACATGTTTCTCGCTGTCTTAAAGTTGTTATAATATATGTAATAAAATATAATACATTGGCGAAATTTAGCTACAAGGGCTAAATAAAAAAAGTGTTAAAATAAATGTTAAAGTAAAAAAAGAAAAAAAGACAATGAAACGTTTTCACTGCAAGTTGGACCAATATACAGGGTGTCTCACCAGGAACTGCATCGTTCGATATAGGGAGAAGTACGCACCAGAATATTTTGAAAATTTAGAGAGCTACTGAAATAATTACAAGCTTCTGGCACTTCCGGTTATATCGGAAATCGATACCAACTTGCTTATTATAAACGGAACAAAGAGCATAACATTCTGAGTCAAAAACCTATACCCTATGCCTAAACCCATCCGTTCAAGAAATTCTTGACATTTTAGAAAAATTTTGACAGGTGTAATGGTTTACAACAACCTTTATAACTTTCTTCGTGTAAAAGATACTCATTTGCTTTTTGACACACAGAAAGACCATAAGGTGAGCTACGCTATAGAGTTTAAAGAAATTCAGTAATAGTAACTAAGTGTTCAATTTTTGACATATTTTGTAAATTTCATACCTCGAAAACTTGCTTAAGTCAAATGGAACACCCTGTATTTTTTTACATCAAGTGTTGTATAATTAAATTCCTTTTTTTTCTGATATAAGCATTGTGGGGGTTGAAGTTACAACTTTTTGAAATATTTGCTATTTTCTTAGAAATTCAAGAATTTTTAGTAAAAATTTTATCAAATTAGACAACGTTAGAAACAATCAGTTTTCTCGGATTGAAGTTTACAAAATATAACGTCAAAAATGAAACACTTGGTTGCTATTATTGAATTTCTTTAAATTGTAGAGCGTAGCTCCCTTTATGGTCTTTCTGCATGCCAAAAAGCAAATGAGTATTTTTTACACGAAGAAAGTTATAAAGGTTATTGTAAACCATTACACATCAAAATTTTTTTAAAACGTCAAATATTTCTGAAACGGGTGAGTTTAGGCATAGAGTATCCGTCATGTTTTTGAGTCAGAATTTTATGCTTTTTTCGAAAACCCTAAAATATATAGGGTGTTCCATTTATAACAAACAAGTTGGTATCGATTTCCGCTATAACCGGAAGTGCCAGATGCTTGTAATTATTTTAGTTAGATTGGCCACACTGCCGTTAGTAGCTCCTTAAATTTTCAAAATTTTCTGGTGCGTACTTTTCCTATATCGATCGATGCAGTTCCTGGTGAGACACCCTGTATATTATACAGATTGAGCAAGTTTTCACTTTGGTATATTGCATTTTCCAGCGAACGCAATTGCCGACAATTGCAGGTATGGGACAAGGAAAGAAACGGTCATGACCCACACAATTCTCAATTGGCGGAGAGCGCTGTCGCATCTCTCTTTATTTTATACTTGCAGCATATCGTCTTCTTCGCACTTATTGTTTAATGTAGGATACCATAATTAAATTTTGCTCAATCTGTATGTATATTGATTATATCAGCTCTAATTCTTTAGAGAATTAATTGGGTTTTAATCATAGTGTAAGAAGAATGATATGCCTGGGTGCAATCGATGATGTCACTCAGTTAGCAAGGTGTGAAATATCAACATCAACCGCAGAAATAATATATTATTTAGAAGCGTTATGAAGATCGCTCGGTCGTTAACTCGGGGCGTTTGCTGAATGACGTGCTTCTAAATAATATGTTATTTCTGCGGTTGATGTCTCCCGTCTCCATCAACTAAGAAAGTTGGGATAATTTCCGGCGAAACCGGAAGTGCATAAAAATTGAAAATACTGTCTTCTAATGGAATTTTATGTATCTAAAAACATGCTAAAATATCGTCCATTTATTTCTATAAACAAAGAAAATAAAGGGGGCCAGCCAGGTTTCATTTACACCGATTATACCCCTAGGTTACTGTATTGGAACGTCAGTCACCATGGCGTGTTACAGTCAATAAATCTGCTCCTGAGTCCACCAGTAGTGACGAAAGCAACCATCTGAAACAATGTTCAGTATATTCTTTAGAATGTTGCATCTTTCAAAATAAAGCTATTCGTTTTGGCGAAGATCTAAACGAATTGATTCCCACAGGCCTGTATTAAAGGAAGAATCGGCCTTGACCTACAGTACTTGAACGAAGGCTAACATAATGTCGAACCACTTCCACCACATTGATTATATCAATGTTTCCCTCTTTTTATTTTTAATGTTTGGCAACAAAAAGAAAAAAGACCTCCTTCATCCTTGACATTGATCAGAAGTAAATGTGTAAGTTCCTCTCTTCTGCACTCCCCAGTTTGTCCGACGATGAACGAAACTTTCATAAAAAGGCATTGTTTATCGTTTACTTCTTGCAGAAATCTTGCGACATCACTTTTGGTAAATGTTCTTGACTTTTTTGGTTTATAACCTTCTGAGTTTTGTTTAAGAAAAACAATCAAATTCATATATTTGCTGATATCTATATTCATTTTTATGGAAAGCATGGTAAGTATTATGATATGGATAATAAGCCCATAAAGATGAAGATTTACAAGCTTTGGATAATTTGCTAAAATATGTTAGAAGTACCTGTTCGTTCGCATTGTTCTGAATGTTCTCTTCGATGCACCAGTTTTCATATCTGGCGTATACAATGTTACATTGTGCTCTTGATTTCTCCGACACAAGTTATAGATAGTTTTTAAAGATTGTTATTCAATATCTGAGAGCAAACTTTTAGAATCACTCATATTAGGTTTATTAAAAAATTAAACACAAATTACGACAAATTCGCGGAAAAAACAAATAGTTGTTTATGGTAACATTGTGGTTGCTTTGTATTTAAAGTGTAGCAACCTCAGATTAATAATATAAACATAAGTAATGCCCATAAGAGATACACTGATTATTATGACCGATACATAAACAACAATTTGCATGTTTACATATCAACGTATCCAAAATAAACCAGGGGCGGCTCCAGGCTTCCGCGTTTATTTTAATGCTTTTGCATAACTTAAAATAGGTATACAACATTTGTTTGCTTGAGTAATGTATTTTTCAACGCTATTCTGCTGTTGCAATTTTAATCTCTGTTGTTTTTAAGTGATTTTAAAGTTTTGTGATATTGGGTACTGATTAATAATCGATTTTTAATTAGAAAAAATTTTTTAGTGATGTGTGTGATAAGTGTGTAGTGTGCGGCCAAAGAAGAAAACTACGAGGTTGTTTATCTCTGCACAGATAATTAAACAAAATTGATCAGGGTCGGCATAATACGAAAGTGTGAAAGCTTAAAAATGCCTAAAATTAATGTTAGCTTTACAAAAAATAAAAAACAACATTTGATGCTATTTGAGCACTAAAAAATCCACATTTTATTAAACAATATACTTATATAAAAACATTTATTTTATCTTGAATGGAAAGTTCATTCTTAAGGTAGCTCGCAAACTATAGATGCTGATAGTTTTTTTTAATTCAATTTTAAAGTTTGTTATTAAATAATGTGTTTATTTTCAAATTTCCCGAGAATCTGGTGAGAAGAGAAAGTTGGCTAAAACCTCTCAAAATGGAAAATGTCAGTAAGTGGCACTACACTTAAAGAAAGTGATTATACTATTAAAGGATCTCCATTAAAAGTCTAGAAAATCAGTATTGTTATATTTATTCCCTGGCAATATTATCACCAGGTTCGTCACACGTACTGTCCAGGTTAATAGAGAATTATATTGAAAATTAATAATATAGTGAGTTGTCACTCATTCATACATTATGAATTAATATTAAGTAGATATCTACAAAGCACCAACTGTTTTGCTGATATGTTACTTTCATTGGAATGATGTAGGTTTGTATATTTCAAAAAAAATCTCACTTGCTTCAGCATTGAAAATTATATTATTTCGCCACCATTAGTACCAAGATGGCAAGGTATGTTAAATTTAAATATACAGTGCAGTGATCCAAAAAAAATTTTTGGATCACTGCACGGTACATTTAAAGAACTTAAAAATATCTACAATTTGATGTGCGGGACATGGTCGTTGCTTGAAAATTAAAAAAAATTAAGACCAGGGGAGTTTAAAGTGGCGGGCCCTGTATATTTAAAATTTAGATACCTTGCTATCTTGGGTAATAATGGTGGCGGAGGAATTAAATTTTCAATGCTGAAACAAATGAGATTTCTTTGAAATGTTACAAATCTACATTACTACAATAAAAGTAACATATCAACAAAACAGTTGATGCTATGTAGGTACCTACGGAATTTTTTTTTTGTTAGATTTAACAAAGAATAGAGAAAATTTTTTTTTTTCTTTGGGGTTATTATTTTCTAAGGTTTTATCATTAGCAATCTATTTTTTTTTGTTAAATATGAATTATTTTTTATAAAATTTTTGGGAAGATTAGGGTTTAGTACTGGGGTTGGTTTTTTATTTTTCTAGGTGGTATGTATAAAATTATATTTGGGATATTTAGTGTAATAGAAAATTATGAAAGTTTAAGCAAGTTTTAAAATGTTTGGGGGTTTGGGTAGTTGTTGACAGTTGTTATTGTTTTTAATGCGAGTTTTTGATTTAACGCTTAAATGTTTTTTTTTTTTTTGTTATTTTTTTTTTTTTTTTTGTTTATAAATTTTTTATAGTTTTTTAAAACTAATTTGATGGTTTATCTACTTGATATTAATTATTTTATGAGGTATGAATGAGTGACTACTTAGTATATTATTAATTTTCAATGTAATTCTCTACTAACCTGGACAGTATGTGTGATTAAGTTGGTGATAGTGTTGCCAGGGCGCAGGGGAAAAATGGAACAGCATTGATTTTCAACACTTTTAATCTAGATCTTATAAATTATAAAAACTTTTTTTAAGTGTTGTGAATACACGTAGTGCCACTTACTGGCATTTTCCATTTTGAGAGCTTTCAGCAAACTTTCTCTTCTCTCTAGATTCTCGAAAAATCTGAAAATAAGCACATTTTTAATAACAACCTTTAAAATTAAATTTAAAAAATATTAATTGACTTTAAAACATCTACAGTTTGTGAGTAACCTTAAGAATGTAATTTCCATTGAAGTTAAAATAAATATTTTTTGTATAAATATCTGTTTTAATTAAATGCAGTTTTTACTGTTCAAATGGAATTTCAAATGTTGTTTTTGTTTTTGTAAGGCTATCATTAATTTTAGTTTATTTTTGGGCTTTGACACTTTCGCATTATGCTGGCCTTGATTTGTTCTGTTTACTTACCTGTGAAAAGATAAATAACTCCGTGTTTCCTCTTTGACTGCACACTACACATTTATTAGTCATTGTTTCTCAATAAATATTTCTGGATAAATTTTTTGTAACTAAAAATCTATTACTAATCACTGTACCAAATAACAAAACTTTAAAATTACTTAAAAACACAGATTAAAATGACAGACGTCATCTTACAGAACACTATTTGTTGTCAAGACGGTAATAGATCGGGCATCGATCGGATTTCTTCGTGCTGTATTTATAATTCTGAGCAATAGGAATTAAACCAGCGATAATATTTACGTATATCTCGTAGAGCCGTAGATAAATCGGACAACTTTTTATGTTGTGTGACTCATATTCCAGTATTATTAATCTGAGGATGCAACACATTTTTGGAACAACTAATTAGTTTCAATTTTCTGCTTGTCAAGCAAATAATTTTACGTCAAATTAATAATTTTCCTTAAAATTTTTAATTTTAAACTGGCATAGAGAAAATATTGTACAAAACACATGTAATAACGTCATGTTAGTATACTTGTGTGATTACTCAGTTCATACTACGCACTCATTGTGTAACTTCCACACGCGTATACTAATAACTGTCAAGTCACTATTAATAGCATCACTAAGTCAATACTATCTTCGGTTAGAGTAAATCTATGTAAAAGTAATTGATCGTCTACGTAAGAAAACAGTCTGAGTTTGCCTATCACATTTAAAATATCAAAGACGTAAACAGAAAAGTTAGGGGCCTAAAATAGTCTCTTGAGGTACACCTGAAACAACTTGAAAAATTGATAATGTTCCAAAATTAGCATGAATAAATTAACTTCTTAACAAATAAGTAAGGACGAAAAAGTTAACAGATATATTATCAAGACCAAAATATTTCAATTTAAGACAAAGTAACTCATGGTTAACACAATCGCAAGACTTTGGAGAAATCTAACGAGACAATGACAGTTGCCAAAGCCCGAATTATGTAATCTAGTTAGTCTATTAAGAAGTAATGCAGTAATATTGTATCCTGTTCTAAAATCGGAATATTATGGAAATAGGTTGTTTTCACAAAAATAATGTATTAATTGTGCACAGACAATTTTTTCTAAATTTGTGCTAAACACTGGTAGAGGGATAATTAAATGATAATAAAATATCACAAAGGCCTCCGCTTTGAGAATTAAAGATTCGTCTGCACTTAAATAGGTAATGTGGTCCTAAACAAATGCATTAGAGAAAGTGGTAGTATTAAGTGACCATCTCGGTCTCTTGACAAAACACAATACGTTTTCTTTTTATGGTGGCACATTATAAATTGAATAGGTAGGAATGTAACCAACATAGTGGTATGAAATGTTAAAAGAATCAATTTAAGTAAGTACCAAATTTAAATTTTTTTTATAAAGAACTTTTTTAACCCTTTGAGTAAAATAGCATTGTTTCTATAAAAATTCATTTATATTATTTTCAGGTCTGTAAATTTTATCATTTAGTTTAGCAACCCCATATCCAGAGTCATTTATGTAACTCGTTAAATATCGTAAAGAGAACAATTTCTTAAATAAAATAAGATTTAAAAATATAGCGACACAATAAGTCATAATTTACTAATAAATAGGGCTGTCAAAAATGTTCCGTGGGACAGTGGCGTACGCGAAATTAACTAATACGAGAAACAATAAACTGTTATAATTTATAACAATGTATGTAAAACTTACCCTCTTAACTAGCTTGATGAACTAGCTTGCTTATCACAAACTGGAGAAGATGTGTAGCCATTTTGCAGCATCAGGTATATTTCTATGGTTGTCTCCATGAGCGATGTTCGCTTT